>JAWPHD010010621.1:0-91871 GCA_037043455.1 Cyrtodaria siliqua
CGGTCATATACCGGTCTTCAGGAAGAGCATGGAAGTCTAGTCACTCATAGCATGTCAGGCCCCACTGGAGATCACACTGTATGGAGCTGGACTGATCCCAGCCGACTCATGTACTCATTGCTGTTGGAGCTGACCCTCTTTCGGACTTGCGGAAACATTTAAAACTGTTTTACCCCTTCGTAATAATTGGAAGTGTTTGGAAAAAGAGCCAGTTGTTACCAGGCCTTTTGGGAAACAAAAAAACATACACAATTTCATATTGTTATCTATTGTAGTTTTTAAAATACCACATTTTCCCATTCATAAATTATTTTTAGCCGTGGCGGCCATCTTGAATTTCCGGCCGACCTGAAATTTTGCTAGGATCATTTAGACATCAACAGCAACATTCCTGTGAAGTTTCATGAAAATCCGTCAAGTAGTTTCAGAGGAGTAGTCGCTACAAGTTTTCATTATATAACTCTATGTAAACAAAGATGGCCGCTGGCAGCCATGTTTAACGTCAAATCAAAA
Source organism: Cyrtodaria siliqua (assembly GCA_037043455.1). Classification (NCBI taxonomy): domain Eukaryota; kingdom Metazoa; phylum Mollusca; class Bivalvia; order Adapedonta; family Hiatellidae; genus Cyrtodaria; species Cyrtodaria siliqua. Next base: position 514 of record JAWPHD010010621.1, read on the forward strand.
CGATTTTCGACAAGGACCAACATCATGTCATGCTGATCATTTTAGAAAAAGTCCCATATCAATATCACTTATAGTTTTCAAGAAGAAGTCGATACAAACTTGAATTTAAAAAATCAATTTTTAGCTTTGGCGGCCATCTTGGATTTCACATCAACATGAATTTTTGCTAGGATCAACTAGACTTCATGGACAACTTTTCTGTAAAGTTTTATGAATATCCATCCAGTAGTTTCAGAGGAGTAGTTGCTACAAATAAAAGTTAACGGACGGACGGACGGACGGACAACGGACGCCGCACCACGGCATAAGCTCTGCTGATCTCTGATCAGTAGAGCTAATAAATAAAATGCCTTACCCCTTTGTAATAATTGCAAGTGTTTGGGAAAAGAGCCATTTGTTACCAGGCCTTTTGGGAAACAATAAAACATACACAATTTCATATTGTTATCTATTGTAGTTTTTAAAATACCACATTTTCCCATACATCAAAGCTCAATGCCACCTTAAATGTAACTTCGCCAAAAAATAAAAAAAAAAATAAAAAAAATGCCTACGTACCTACCTATTTTTTTCATCGATGTTACAGTAAACACAGGTATAATTTTATTTGGCCTAACTAAAAACAATGGAGTTTACCATATGCTGAGATGACATTTCAGTGCATTTGTTTAAAAACAAGGGCCTGTGGATGCTCTACTGGCGTAAAACAGCTCTTATATCAAGTGGGGGGGGGGGGGGGGGGGGGGGGGGGGGGGGGGGGGGGGGGATTTATATTAACATTCTAAACAAATATGATAAAGATCAGATGAAAAATGAAGTAACTACAGATTTAACAAAGGAAAATAACAATATAGCATTTTTCAACAAATCAAGGGCCATAACCTGTCATGTTTAAGGTCGAATCAAAACGATTTTCGACAAGGACCAACATCATGTCATGCTGATCATTTTAGAAAAAGTCCCATAGCAATATCCCTTACAGGGCTCAACACTAACTTTTTTTTCAACTAGCCCAGTCGGGCTAGTAGATGCAGAACCTACTAGCCCTGACCCAAGTTTCATGTGCCCTGACCAAGTTATATTAAAATCTTTATATTATGCAACTCGTTTGTTTCTTGTGTGGGGAGATGCGCAAATATGATTTATTCTAAATAGGCTTAATACTATATTTAATAAACTGTTTTGGACTAAGAGAATGTGTATTTAGTATAGCATAGCATAATCACTTAATAAGGACTTAAATTATGAAGGATCAGAGCTATAGGTTGTTACGATTGTGCACATATCAGTGTTTTCCTCCACCGGTGGGAGTGGGGTGTCAGAGGGGATACACCGAGGATATAACATCACTGATGAACCTGGTACCAAACTGGTAGACTCTAATGCCTATGGAATTAAGATGTACAAGATGCTTACTCCTAGTGCAGTAATTACAAAAGGCCAGGCAGATAACAAAAAAAAGATGCATTAGGTCGAACAAAACTGTTTTCTACTTTTACTTTTGTTATAGACTACACCAGATAAAAAGAATGAAAAGAATGATACATTAGGTCAAACAGAACTTTTTTTCCTACTTTCACTTTCGTTATATAATTCATGTAGATAAATCTTATGTTTGGAAATTATTAGCACGGTTTATGCTTAAATCTGACTGGTACTCTAGTTGGTTTTCTGTTAATATCTTTTGAGATGCCAAATTGCAATTCTTCGAATAAGTATCGAAATTAACCAAGGTCGAGGAACATCTTGGATACAATGGCAAACATGGCATTTTGAAATAAAAACAGATGCACACCAATTCATTACGACATGCATCGATAGCGACATGCATCGATAGCGACCATGCGTCGATAGTCTCTTAGCTCATCAAACAACGCCGTCAAATTGCCATAATCGTTTAATTGCCCTACTTGTTTACAAATTGGTTTGATTGAATCGCCATTGTTACACTTTATCACGTGGAAGTGAACGGGAGTTGTTTCATTGGCTGATAAAAATACATCGGTTATTTGATTGGATAATATGGATACAGTACTAGGTCGAGTGTTGCGTCATGATTTTTAATTATTGAACAGAATATTACCAACGACACAAAGCGACAACACCATCTCAATAACTGATTTACACACTGATGTGTATTTCACACTAATCTGGCGCGTGACTAAATTACTTCCTGCATAGAGGGGCTCGTTACGGGGGTATATTTCACACGGTATACCACAGATCTAACAACATTAATGTTAATATTTCTGCGGGTATACGAATTCTAAAGACCGCGCGTCTTCAATTGAAGATTGGAAAACCCGCGTGTTATAAATAATTCGGGAAGCCGTCGCGCATGCGCATTACGTTAGGTGAATCTATATTATAAAAATAAACTACGGCTTCATCGTTTTTGTGAGAGTGAAACGTATTTTACACGCAGAACTAAATGAAATTTTAAAAGAACATTTCTTATGGGTAAATGTCCCGTTCTTATTGTACACGACCGGTCGGGCATGTTCCTGGGACATTCGCAAGCCCGTACCTATGTACAGGCAGTGAATGTCGTTCGGACGTGCCTTAGTGTCGAGCCCTGCCTTATAGTTTTCAAGAAGTAGTTGCTACAAACTTGTTTTTTAAAAACCTATTTTTAGATTTGGCGGCCATCTTGGATTTCACATCTACATGAATTCAGTAATTTCAGAGGAGTAGTCGCTACAAAAAAAGTTGACGGACAGACGGACGGACGACGCACCACGGCATAAGCTCTGCTGATCTCTGATCAGTAGAGCTAAAAATCAACCAATAAATCAAATAAACAAATAAACAAAAAACAAAAAGAAATATCACTGTAAGTGATAAATGCCCCCGAAGTGTCCTTTGACCTCTAAGTATGACCTTGGAGCCATGGACCTGGATTTGTGCACAACACCTCATTTGGATGTGGTGAGCACTTGTGCCAAGTTATTTGAAAATCCGTCCAGGCACGATTTGACCTTTGACCTCTAAATCTGACCTTGACCTTGGGGCCACAGACCTGGATTTTGTGCACGACACATCGTCTTGTGAGCACTAGTGTCAAGTTATTTGAAAATCCGTCCATGAATGCCAGTGTTATTGACTGGACACAATTTGACTTTTGACCTCCAAGTGTGACCTTGACCTTAAAGACCTGGGTTTTGCGCGCGACACATCGTCTTGTTATGGTGATCACTTGTGCCAAGTTATTTAAAAATCCCTGCAGGAGTTGTGATCAATTGTGCCAAATAATTTAAAAATCCCTGCAGGGGTTGTGACGTTACGGTCCGGACACGAAATTACGTACCTGTTTTTGACCTATAAACTTCAAGTGTAACCTTGACCTTTGAGGTACGGACCTGGGTTTTGTGCGCAACACATCGTCTTGTTATGGTGATCAATTGTGGCAAGTTATTCAAAAATCCCTGCAGGGGTTGTGAAGTTACGGTCCGGACACAAAAACTTCGGAATGACGGACGGACAGAATCCGGACGGACGGTGCGATTACTATATGCCCCCGATAATTTTTCGGGGTCATTAAAAATAAAAAAATATATATATATATAAAATAAATAAACAATTCAAACAAAAGAAAACAAGAGGCCCAAGAGGGCCTGTGAACGCTCTACTGGCTAACATGGCTCTTATAACATCAATGAAGTGAGTGACTGCCATTTACGTTTTTTTGAAAGTTTCGGGCAAAAAACAGCTTTTTAACTAAATCAAGGGCCATAACTAAAGAATTTGGTAAAGATCAGATGAAAAATGAAGGCCCAACCGTATTAACGAGGCAACATATAGCATGTTTAACTAAATCAAGAACACCTCAGTTACTGGTCCGACTGGTCGAACATAGAGCTAAATAAAAAAAATCAATAAAAAAAAATTCAAAAAATCAAAAAAAAAATCAAAAAAAAAATTCAAAAAAAAAAAATTCAAAAAAAAAAAGAAGATATATTTAAAAAAAAAAAAAATCAAAAAAAATAATTCAAAAATAAAAATAAAAAAAAAATTAAAAAAAAATAAAAAAAAATAAAAAATCCCTATACAAGTCTAGGTAAAACATGTGACCCTTGGGGCGGGGTCAAATATGACCCGAGGGTTACCATTTGAACAAACTTGGTAAAGGACCATAAACTTACAGCAAATGCAAAATATTAAACCTCTGGCTCTTGCAGTTCCAGAGAAGAAGATATTTTTCAGTTTTTCCCTATACAAGCATTTATGTAAAACTGTGACTCCGGGGCGGGGCCAGATGTGACCCCAGGGTCCCCATTTGAACAAAATTGGTAAAGGACCATAAGCTTATAGCAACAGCAAAATATTAAACCTCTGGCTCTTGCAGTTTCAGAGAAGAAGATTTTTTAAGTTTTTCCCTATACATGTCTATGTAAAACATGTGACCCTTGGGGCGGGGCCAAATGTGACCCCAGGGTCACCATTTGAACAAACTTGGTAAAGGACCATAAGCTTTTAGCAAATGCAAAATATTAAACCTCTGGCTCTTGCAGTTCCAGAGAAGATTTTTTTTCTTCAGTTTTTCCCTCTACAAGCATTTATGTAAAACTGTGAATCCCAGGGGCAGGGCCAGATGTGACCCCAGGGTCCCCATTTGAACAAAATAGGTAAAGGACCATCAGCTTATAGCAACAGCAAAATATTAAACCTCTGGCTCTTGCAGTTTCAGAGAAGAAGATTTTTTAAGTTTTTCCCTATACATGTCTATGTAAAACATGTGACCCATGGGGCGGGACCAAATGTGACCCCAGGGTCACTATTTGAACAAACTTGGTAAAGGACCATAAGCTTATAATAAATGTAACATATCAAACCTCTGACTCTTGTAGTTGGCGAGAAGATTTTTAAAAAAAAAATCCTATATAAGTCTATGTAAAGCTGTGACCCTCGGGGCGGGGACAAATTTGACCCCCGGGTCACCATTTGAACAAACTTAGTAGAGGACCATAAGCTGATGCTACATGTATTACATGAGAGCTCTGTGCCATGTGGTTCCAGAGAAGAAGATTTTTTCAGTTTTTCCCTATACAAGCCTATGTAAAACTGTGACCCCCGGGGTGGGGCCAAATGTGACCCCTGGGTCACCATTTGAACAAACTTGATAGAGGACCACAAGCTTATAGCAAATGCAAAATATTAAACCTCTGGCTCTTGCAGTTTCAGAGAAGAAGATTTTTTAAGTTTTTCCCTATACATGTCTATGTAAAACATGTGACCCTTGGGGCGGGGCCAAAAGTGACCCGAGGGTCACCATTTGAACAAACTTGGTAAAGGACCATAAGCTTATAGTAAATGCAAAATATCAAACCTCTGGCTCTTGTAGTTTCCGAGAAGAAGATGAAGAAAAATAAATCCTATATAAGTCTATGTAAAACTGTGACCCCCGGGGCGGGGACAAATTTGACCCCAGGGTCACCATTTGAACAAACTTAGTAGAGGACCATAAGCTGATGCTACATGTAATACATGAGAGCTCTGTGCCTTTTGGTTTCAGAGAAGAAGATTTTTTAAAGTTTTTCCTATATGTCTATATGAAAAACATGCAAAACCTCAATATACAAATTTTGGACCCCCGGGGCACGGCCATTTTTGACCCCGGGGACTTTATTTGAACAAACTTGATAGTCTAGGCATTGGCGATCATTTTAAAAGAAAAACTGTTGAAATCTGTCCAGCGGTTCTGGAGAACATTTTTTAAGGTTTCGACCATATATGGTAATGGCAGCCATCTTGGATGTAGCGTTGACCTAATTTTAACAAATCTAAAAAGCATTCATCTAAGGATCATCCACGTGAAGTTTGGTCAAAATTAGCCAAGCGGTTTCTGAGGAGAAGTCGTTTGAAGAAAAGTTAACGGACGACAGACAGACAGACGACGGACAACACAGCATCCCATGAGCTCTGCTGGCCCTTGGCCAGTAGAGCTAAAAATCTAAAAAAATATATATATATATATTAAGAAAAAAATGTAAACAAAACAACTATACTAATTATAAAAAAAAAAAGTAAAACATCTGGTAAAAATCAGATGAAAAATGAAAGTTCTATCGTATTAACGAAGCAAAATAAGGCACTTTTAACTAAATCAAGGGCCATAACTCCGCTTTTACTGGTCTGATCTGGCTGGTTTTCAAACTTGTGCCAGCTTTCATTGATAATAACAATCTGTTAAAGCTTGGTAAAGATCGGATGAAAAATGAAGGCCCTTGGCCAGTAGAGCTAAAAATCATCAGCTCCAAAAAGTAGGTCAAGGTCATAGATGAAATCCATGCATCCAAAAAGATGCACTAACCAAGACACAACTATGTCAAAATAGAATATGTTTGCTTCCAAAGATTAAGCTATAAATTAGGTTTAAACATCTAGTGCATAATTATAGTTCATGAGAAAGTGATGTAAATGTAACAAAGTTATCTGCCCTTTGCTTGGATGGTAAAGGTCACATCCACATTTGCTTTGTCACGTTGCAATGTACCACCTAAGATACAACTATTAGCAAAATTTGAAAGGTCTTCGGGCATAGTTTGTGAAACAAGAGGTCAATGACCTTGAAGCTCTACTGATAGATTTTGATAGCTAGATCAGCATTCCTGTGAAGTTTCATAAAAATATGTGAAGTATTTTCAAAGGAGTAGTCGCTACAAGTTGAAGTTTTTACTATATAACTCTAGGTAAACAAAGATGGCCACTGGCAGCCATGTTTAATGTTGAATCAAACCGATTTTCGACAAGGATCAACATCTTGTCATGCTGATCATTTCAGAAAAAGTCCCATATCAATATCACTTAGTTTTCAAGAAGTAGTCGCTACAAACTTGTTTTTAAAAATCTATGTTTAGCCGTGGTGGCCATCTTGAATTTCCGGGGGACCTGAAATTGTGCTAGGACCAACTAGACATCAAGAGCAACATTCCTGTGAAGTTTCATGAAAATCCGTCAAGTAGTTTCAGAGGAGTAGTCGCTACAAATTTTTACTATACAAACTCTATGTAAACAAAGATGGCCACTGGCGCCCATGTTTAATGTTGAATCAAAATAATTTTCGACAAGGACTTGTATTTTGAAAATCTATTTTTAGCCATGGCAGCCATCTTGAATTTCCGGCCGACCTGAAATTTTGCTAGGATCAATTAGACATCAAGAGCAACATTCCTGTAAAGTTTCATGAAAATCCGCCAAATAGTTTCAGAGGAGTAGTCGCTACAAGTTTTTACTATATAACTCTAGGTAAACAAAGATGGCCGGGCAGCCATGTTTAACGTCGAATCAAAACGATTTTTGACAAGGACCAACATCATGTCATGCTGATCATTTTAGAAAAAGTCCCATATCAATATCACTTATAGTTTTCAAGAAGTAGTCGCTACAAACTTGTATTTTGAAAAATTATTTTTAGCCGTGGCGGCCATCTTGAATTTCCGGCCAACCTGAAATTTTGCTAGGATCAATTAGAAATCATGAGCAACATTCCTGTGAGGTTTCATGAAAATCCGTCAAGTAGTTTCAGAGGAGAAGTCGCTACAAGTTTTCATTATATAACTCTATGTAAACAAAGATGGCCGCTGGCAGGCATGTTTAACGTCGAATCGAAACGATTTTCGACAAGGACCAACATCATGTCATGCTGATCATTTTAGAAAGAGTCCCATATCAATATCACTTAGAGTATTCAAGAAGTAGTCGCTACAAACTTGTTTTTTAAAAACCTATTTTCAGATTTGGCGGCCATCTTGGATTTCACATCAACATGAATTTTTGCTACGATCAACTAGACTTCATGGGTAACATTTCTGTTAAGTTTCATGAATATCCATTCAGTAGTTTCAGAGGAGAAGTCGCTACAAAAAAAAGTTTACGGACAGACGGACAGACGCCGCACCACGGCATAAGCTCTGCTGATCTCTGATCAGTAGAGCTAAAAAGAGGACGGAAAAATAATAACAGACCAGCATGAAATATTAAAAGAAACAGAGGATTTTTATAAAACGTTATATAGTAGTAGAGATAAAATATTGCAAGATATATACCTAAACGAGCATTTGAAAAATGTTAATATTCCTAAACTGGACCACAAAGAATCAAATAATCTTGAAGGTTTACTAACATATTTAGAATTGTCTTCCTCATTAAAAAATATGACTAATAACCGCAGCCCCGGCAGTAGTGGATATACATGTGAATTTTACAAGGTATTTTGGAGACAATTAGGACATTTTGCCTCAGGGCCCTTAATTTTAGTTATGAAATAGGAGAGTTAGGCCAAAAATAAAATTATGTTTGTTTCCCCTTCCCGACCGACCGAAATTGCCGCGACCTGAATTATTTTTTCGACACTGGCGAAAAAAATAATATATATTTTTTTTTTTGGTACCGTCTTAAATGTGTCTTATAGGTAGCATGTATTCCAGTTTTGATCTCAAATAAAAGAAATGAAATAAAAAAAATATTTTACCTACCTACCTACCCAACCCTTTTTTGCATGGGTCGGGAAGGGGAAACAAACATAATTTTATTTTTGGCCTTATTTATAACACAAAGATAAGGTATTGTTACCCTAATACCCAAAGAAAACAAGGATAGATATTTTTTAAAGAACTATAGACCTATTTCTCTTTTAAATACTGTATATCAAATGGCGTCTGCCTCTGTAGCTAATAGAATAACAAGAGGTCAATGACCTTGAAGCTCTACTGATTGATTTTGATTTCATGAAGTAGTCGCTACAGACTTGTTTTTTGAAAATCTATTTTTAACCGTGGCGGCCATCTTGAATTTCCGGCCGACCTGAAATTTTGCTAAGATCAATAAGACATTAAGAGCAACATTCCTGTGAAGTTTCATGAAAATCCGTCAGGTAGTTTCAAAGAAGTAGTCGCTACAAGTTTTCATTATATAACTCGATGTAAACAAAGCAGCCATGTTTAAGGTCAAATCAAAACGATTTTCGACAAGGACCAACATCATGTCATACTGATCATTTTAGAAAAAGTCCCATATCAATATCTCTTATTGTTTTGAAGAAGTAGTCGCTACAAACTTATTTATTTTAAATCTATTTTTAGCTGTGGAGGCCATCTTGAATTTCCGGCCGACCTGAAATTTTTCTAGGATCAACTAGACATCAAGAGCCACATTCCTGTGAAGTTTCATGAACATCCGTCAAGTAGTTTCAGAGGAGTAGTCGCTACAAGTTTTTACTATATAACTCTATGTAACCAAAGATGGCCACTGGCAGCCATGTTTAACGTCGAATCAAAATAATTTTCCACAAGGATCTACATCATGTCATGCTGATCATTTTAGAAAAAGTCCCATATCAATATCACTTATAGTTTTCAAGAAGTAGTCGCTACAAACTTATTTTTTAAAAATCTATTTTTAGCTGTGACGGCCATCTTGAATTTCTGGCCGACCTGAAATTTTGATAGGATCAATTAGACATCAAGACCAACATTCCTGTAAAGTTTCATGACAATCCGCCAAGTAGTTTCAGAGGAGTAGTCGCTACAAGTTTTTACTATATAACTCTATGTAAACAAAGATGGCCGCTGGCAGCCATGTTTAACGTTGAATCAAAACGATTTTTGACTAGGATCAACATCATGTAATGCTGATCATTTTAGAAAAAGTCCCATATCAATATCACTTATAGTTTTCAAGAAGTAGTCGCTACAAACTTATTTTTTAAAAATCTATTTTTAGCTGTGACGGCCATCTTGAATTTCCGGCCGACCTGAAATTTTTCTAGGATCAATTAGACATCAAGAGCAACATTCCTGTAAAGTTTCATGACAATCCGCCAAGTAGTTTCAGAGAAGTAGTCGCTACAAGTTTTTACTATATAACTCTATGTAAACAAAGATGGCCGCTGGCAGCCATGTTTAACGTTGAATCAAAACGATTTTTGACTAGGATCAACATCATGTCATGCTGATCATTTTAGAAAAAGTCCCATATCAATATCACTTATAGTTTTCAAGAAGAAGTCGCTACAAACTTGTATTTTAAAACTCTATTTTTAGCTTTGGCGGCCATCTTGGATTTCACATCAACATGAATTTTTGCTAGGATCAACTAGACTTTATGGGCAACATTTCTGTAAAGTTTCATGAATATCCATCCAGTAGTTTCAGCTGTGAAGTCGCTACAAATAAAAGTTTACGGACAGACGGACGACGGACGCCGCACCACGGCATAAGCTCTGCTGATCTCTGATCAGTAGAGCTAAAAATGTAAGAGATATAGACCTGTAAACACAGCTTACACGCAAAATTTGATGTGAAAAAGACATATTTTAAGGGCTATCAGAATTTGGGTTCCATGGGAGCCCAGGGGTTACAGGAGCCAAAATTACTTAAGCAGCCCTTACGATAATGCTATAAGGAAGCTTATGGCCAAATTTGGTTGTGCTAGGGTAAGAATTGTAAGAGATATAGACTTGTAAACACAGCTTACACGCAAAATTTGATGTGAAATGGGGCACATTTTATGGGCTATCATTATTTGCGTTCCATGGGAGCCCATGGGTTACAGGAACCAAAAATGCTACAAGGAAGCCCATGAACAAATTTGGTTGTGGTAGGATAAGAAATGTAAGAGATATAGACTTGTAAACACAGCTTACACGCAAACCTTGATGTGGGACGCCGACGCCAACCCCGGGGTGATTACATAAGCTCTCTTATTCTTCAAATAGTCGAGCTAAAAATGTGCAGAGACGTGCCACACGGTTAGTACCAGAGCTGGTAGGACTTGGTTATGAGGACAGATTGAGAGAGCTCAACTTACCCACCTTGGAATATAGACAGAGACGTGGAGATTTAATACAACTATTTAAAATCATCCACCATATTTATGATATAGACTATACAGAATTATTTTCACTGTCTACAAACAATCAGATAAGAGGTCACTCTTTAAAACTTGCCAAACCAAGAGCTTGCAAAAGTATCAGGTTAAATTCCTTCACCCACCGTGTCATCAATAGCTGGAATGCGTTACCAGATAGTACTGTGACTGCCATAAATATAGACAAATTCAAAAGTGAGTTAGACAAGATCTGGAGATCTCAAAGATTTGACACAAAAGAGATCTATTAAAACAACCGGAGACATCTAATTTTCTATCACGAGGGGGATGACAAGCCTTCGGGGCTTAATATTTCCCCTATCAACACAAGGTAACACAAGGTAAAAAATTATTGTGCATATTTTCTGTGTGAAGAAAAAGATCAAATAAAGTCTGCACTCAAATCTATCCGTATCTAATTCAAAGTCTTATTACAGATACAAAATAAAACAAAAAGCTGACCTTCCTACCCCACTACTTAGTGTTGCAGTAAACACGGGTATTATTTTATTAGGCCTTACACATATATTTATTTACATATTGAGTAAAGATCGATCTATAACTATTTCCTGACTTTAAGAATAAGATCTGATCAAATTTACAGTTACTAACCTGGGTAAAAAGTGTACATGCTATCAAATTGCTTTGCCCGTTACATAGGTAGTGCCTATTTCATATTATTACATAATTTAACCATTTTATTTACTTAAACCGACGCTCGCCATGAGGCAGTGCCTTATTCATATTATCGGTGAACAGATGTGTAAAAAGTCAAAAATAAATTTGGCTAAAACCACAAGCACCCCAAACAAAACTGAATAGTGTCAAACACTGAACAAAGAGCGTTTGTTTTCGTATTGCCACTCCCAATGTATGAGGATATAAACGCTGTTTTTACCTAGCTACCAGTATGTTAACTTTCTGAAGTCAATAGGATTTGGATTCCCTGCTCATCTGCCAAGCCGCGTATTCGACCGAACTTTTTCAAAGAAGAGTGCAATGAAGAGCTTCCGGCGGTAAGAAGCATAACGAGGGACCAATTTGTTTCTAGCCTACTCGCGGCCCGCGGCCACTATACTTTTTTGTGCAGCCGAGTTAGCCGGTATATAGATTTACATACTCTGGATTCGAAACTGCCTATAGGTTATAATAGCGTAAATAAGTCTCCGTGCCCCTTCCATAGTAAATTTAGAATGTTGACAACCTGTTAAAAACTCAAACCTGATTAGAATTCTGGGAAACTTACTTTATCGTGCAAATAAACATGTCTGCTATTAAATATCAACAAGGAAATAGGGGGTTTAATACCTTCTAAAAAACATTTCTTCAGTTGTATACTAACACCGGGTCAAAGGTCAAAGCTACTTTTACCCCTTGCAATTTCATACCCTGTCTACTTTCACTTCTGACATTTATATCAAAAACTGTCAAAAACATGATGAGCTCCCTTTTCAAATATCAACAAAATGTCCAGAATACAGTTACAGCCAAAAAATAACAGGAAATTGCACTAAAAAAGTTTTTAAAGAAATAAAAGATTAGCACTCTTTAAAACAGACCTACTTTCGATGCACCAGGCGAGCACATCCGGCTGATTTAGTGTAATTAAACCTATACGCCCTAGATTTATCCGTCGAATGGCGAATAAGCTGGTTCCCTGATTACTCTGCGGTAATCAACAGTGTACCAGTCCGAGATCTCAAATGAGAGCAGCTGTAACCAGGTGTTGGTTGTATTACACATTCTGCTGTAAAACAAAACAAGTGTACGGAACAATATAAATATACTATTTATATATTTATATATGGCCTCGATTGTGTTATCATATATAATAATCAAAGGGATCATGTATCTAACCATTATGATCTAAGGATAACTCTTTTGCATATGCTTTTTTTAGAACAGTCGCATCACTGTCGCAATTTCATATACGATCAAATGCGCGTATATTCTACTATATACATATAGTTTACTTGTTACATATTTCGTTTTATATAATAAAGAAGTAACATCAAATCATCTTGGAATGAGTCAGCTAACGTATGTACTTAATGTATATGTACAATTTGCCGAGTCTCATGATCATTGTCGCAGTTTCACATGCGGTCATATTATTCATCGTTCTCTTGAGAACGAATATCTAAAGTCAACATTGCACTACCTGACCCCGTAAGCGTTAGCTCCGAAGTCTTCCAAAATCATGGTGAACGGCAATTGGAACACCTCGCTATTAGTCTGGAACCCTTCCTCTACTGCGCTCGCTGAGAGTAGTAATTTCCGCAATCGGTGAGGATAAATCAGTACTGACTAACTGTCTCGCCACGTGACCAATAATCGATAAATACGACTAAATAGGATAATTCCAATCGACTTTGGAGTTTAAAAAGCACTATTGACGCTACTGTTAAGGTCTTGCGTGAGTACCAGGAGTCATAGAATCATACTCTCGCTCACCTCTTCTGATATGAAGAAAATTGCACATAGTGTCTTCTTGTCTATGAAAGACGAAATGAAAGACTTTATAAACGAATCGGTAAAGTCTATGGCCCAGTCCGTTGCCGATACAGTTGTCGACACTCTTAATATTAGACTTACACAACTTGTGTCTGAGAACCGTCGACTGTCCGATCAAGTTACAACCCGTACTGAGAGGGTAAAACACCTGGAAGTTTAACAGTCTGAACATGATTTTAAACTGGACGTCGCAGAGCAATATTCTAGGCGCAACTGTTTAAGGATCTCCGGGTACTCGGAGTCTCCCGGCGAATCAACGGATGATATTGTGATGCAAGTTGCCAAAGCATGTAAGGTCAACATCAACAAAACTGAAATTGATCGGTCACATCGTCTTGGACCAGATTCACAAAGCAAGAGAAGTGTCATAGTGAAGTTTACCTCGTACAAACCAAGGAACACGTTACAGAGCAAGGTTCGATCTTAAAGGTAATGCCGACTTTATTGGTGTTTTTGTTAACGAGGACCTCACACGCATCAGATCCCGTCTTCTAGCACATGCCAGACACTTAGTTAAGTCAGGGAAATTACAACAGGCATGGTCAAGTGATGGACGTCTATTCTACAATGATAATGCGGGACCTGAACGCCATCGTCTGAATAGTGCCAGTGACCTTGATAAATATTTATAAACATTCAGTGGCGAACTGCATAAACAAACTTTCTTTTCAAATTTACGCTATAACACAAGTGTAATAGAATAAGTTACATATCATCATAAATAATGTATAAAATTGAATTAGCTCATTAAATTCTAGTCTAAGTTAATAAGAAAAAATCATGTGCAAAAAAAGATATTTACTATATGTCGATATTTAGATATAATGTTGTTGTTCATTAGCGATTCACTCATAAGACAAGTATTTCTTGGCTATCGAACCGTTCTCACAATAGTCTATTTATTTGTAAACGGTGTTTACAATTTCATAGTGATAAGGGAATGTGTCAAAGTTGATAGTGGCTGTCAATCTGAACATTGTATCATGTAGTAACAATTTTTGAATACAATGTTGTACATGTTTTAAAGAACATGTTTATGGTTCGATTTTGTTACATAATCAGTCTTTGCTAAAACTGTATAGAAATCATGTTTACATTATATACGCTGACAAGCCATTCTTTCTTTGAGACGACCCATTTCCATTCGTTTCTAGAGCGTGTATTACTTCAACACGTGGAATATATGCAAATTATACAGTGACCATAACGGTTAGAAATACATTTGCACAAGGAAATTGAGATTATTAGTTTTTTGTCAAAAGATGAGGCCCGTCCCATAAAGAGTGTATAATAATGTAGTAAAAATTATAACCGTTTTGCATTTTATGTGCACTTGTATATGTTAAAACAACTATGCATATATGGATTTTCTTAAAAGACCCGTGTTAACAATTAATAGTTTTTGTATTTTTAGCACAATATACTCTATTATTAGTTACTTCTCTGCCATCGTTTAGTAAATCTCAAATGCACGAAACTCATCGGGACCGACTTCAAAATTCAAAAATCGTTGTCATCTGTAAGTGTTTTTGATCACCTGAGCCGAAGGCTCAATGTGATGTTTTGGATTCACTCTTCGTCCGTCCGTTGTCTGTCCGTCGTCCGTCGTCGTCGTTATCTTTTGCTTCTGACGACTTTTTCTCAGAAAGCGCTTGTCGGAATTCAACCAAATCTTATATGAATTCATTAAACTGGATTTTATAGTTGCACCAACAGCTAAGGGCATTTGGCGACATTCCAGCTATATATTGGTGGAGGAAGACCCTCGGTGCAAACCCGGGCATTTTTTCGTTCACGGGCGCGCACCTGAGTAGAATCACCGACGTTCCGCAAGCAAGCTGGATAGCTTGATACTCACATACTAAACAGTCCTGGCCCCATGGGGAATCGAACCCACAGCGGTGATTGAATCACATGTGATTTCAAGTCAGACCACTCGACCACGGACGACCCCACGTTTATGTATGTTTGTTCGAATGGTGCACCTGAGGTCATAAATGCCCCCGCAATGGGGCTTATCAGTTTCATTTAACAAATCTTAAAAAATCTTCTCCAAAAATACAAGTGTAGACAGTGGTTACCAAATCCGTATGGACAACCTCATATGCTAATATTAATATAAGATGCAGTAACATTATCACTTCTAGTTCGTGTGTTGTTGTTTGTTTTCTGATATTAATAATAACAACAAGAGAATCGGTAGAACCGATGGATGCATTCCGACGGACGGACGGAAAAAGCGGCGACTATATGCTCCCCCATAATAAACAATCTAGTGCTTTTAGTTACAATATATTTTATATTAAAAACTAAGGTAATAGTAAATGAAAAGAAAAAACTGTGATGTGGCCTCAATATAATGTCTCTGTGGTAATCAGTCAGCGAGAAGTAAGCAGTTAAAAAGCATGCTATCCATGATTTTTCAACTACTACATTCAGTTGGGAAATATGTCTTTAACAATGGGGCAAGCTTGACATTATCTGGGTCAGGTGTTGTGTAAATAATGAGGGTTTCTGTAGATTGAAATTTAGTTTTTTTTGTTCTGCTCGCTTGCTTTGCAGATTTAATATGTATTTTTGAACTAGATTTTTATTATCTTTCAACCATATATCGCGTTCGACTGTCCGTTGTACACACGTTTTACTCCACGTTGGTAATACAAAACGATTACTTGTTTTTGTTTAAAACTGGATTGAAGATATATGTTTACTTTTTGTGACAGTGTAGCAAATACTTTAATCCTTTTTTATTATTATTATTATTATTATTATTTAAGACGGGTTACAAATAAAACAAAATGTTTATAGTTTATATTTATTGGAATAAGCTGGCCATGGCTTCAACAATATATAGTGTAAAACAAAATGTGTAGTTAATCAAATTGGAACATTTCAGGTTAATCCAATGTTCATAGTCCAAACTAAGTTTAAATTGTAACTGACCACTGTACAGTGTAAACCCTGGGAACAGATGTTCACAAAGACAAGTCTTAAAATTAAAAACTTCTTGCATAGAAAATAACAAAGTTCTTAGAATACGTACGGTACAGTGTAAACCTTGGGAACAGATGTTCACAAAGACAAGTCTTAAAATTAAAAACTTCTTGCATAGAAAATAACAAAGTTCTTAGAATATTTTAACTACACTATGCTGTGTCCGCGAAATACCAGCACATGCCACTCGGCATGTGTATACCACATGCCGCGTGGCACCGCCAAACATGGGGAAGCGGAACACAACTTAGATAATACAAAAACTCCAAAGAGGTATTACAGACGTACTTCAACCAATGAAGCGATTATGTCATGTCATATACAAAATAAACAAATTTTAAAAATCGACCAAAAAACCTCCAAAGAGGTATAACAGACATACTTCAACCAATGAAGCGATTGTGTCATGTCATAATTTATAAATAATTTATAAAAGTTACAAAAAGGCTCAACAACAGTTTGTTGCGACAAAATGGCTACGGAGAGCTAATATAACCCAAATACGGTAAATATAAAAATTATCTATACGATTGCCAAGCCACAGACAAGCTTAAAGGTTGAATGTATAATTTCTTCAATTTGACTTATAAAACATTGAATTCCTTGTTGTAAGCCATCACAAAAAAGACTTGCCTTGATAAAATAAGTGTACATCATCCCAATACAGCATTGTCTTACAAACAACAAACAAATGAACTTTTATAAGATTTCCATATTTAACATAAAAAACATCGACTTTTGCTTCGTTAGGATTAATTTAAAAGCCCCAAGTTAAAATAATGTTTGGGCAGGCCCCACTATTTATCATCCTTAATAGAAATACAAATTACCAGGCAACAAAGCATCATCTACTCCTTGTTCCTGAACAATGAAATGCCACTATATACATTCATTGGCAAGAAATTAAGCAGTTCAATATATATTTCCAAATTCAACACAAAATAAGTGTTATAGGCCTACTTTGACATTCACAATAGAAAACTAAATGTCCATAAACTCTTCGATCAAAAACGGCAGGAGCCCAATTGTATACAGTTCCGTGCGACATATTCACTTTGGCTTTCATAGTACGAGTCTGGTCTGCAATTAACTTAGTTTATACTAGCAAATTGTAAAGGGAGAGCTTAACATATGATACCAACTAGTGAAGGTCTCTATGGTACGTCTCGCAACCGCATGTCCGATAACCAGTTATTCGACATAGGAACATTGTTGATTGGCCTTTCGACATCGTGATGGTGACAAACTGAAGTGCAAGGTATGGCGTAAAATAACCTGTAACACAGAGATCTAATTATAATTAAAACAGCATCAGCCTCCACTCTGTATAAAAACAACAGCCACTGAATGAAAAGATCATTGTACGCAAACAGAATAAATGTGTAAAGCTGACTGCTAGATGAAAACAATTAGGACATTATACTGTTATAGCAGCAGCAGACACAGCAGTAAGTAAACCATATCGGTAATAAGCAAAACAAACTGTGACATATATCTATCATCAATTTGACAAAAGAACAATAGCATAGACCTGCAACCTACACGCCGCCAGTTGCAGGGGCGCCGAACAATAATAAAGCACATGCAGTTGTATTATAACCTATTGTCAATATACTTTAAAATAAACACTAGGGCGAGATATCTAAGTACTGGCGACATGTTAATTACATGCTCATCGACATACTCACTATTGGTGTAAAATAACATAACGGGTAGTATATACCATTTTCAGCCATTTTCAGACTCCTGCTGTAAAGTTAGTATATTCATTAACCAGCATTCATGCATTCGTAGATTATAAACAATGGCCAGGTTATTGGTGAATAAATATAAAAAATATACCCCCTGATACAAAGTTAACGATTTAATGGTGGCATATTACGCTCCAAACTCCGCCCTGTTCGCCGATTTCGCCATGACGTGTTGATTTCCCACGATCACCTGACAGACCTTGACATAAATTTAGGACACCACAAAGAACATAAGTAATAATATAAACTTTTATAACGTAAACTATAAACCAATGTGTTGAAAATATAAACGGGGTTAAAAACTTGGCCAATCTGCCGCCATAAATTTTATTGAACATATTCACAATTTTGAGTGGATAAATCTCTATTAAATCAAAACCATCGAACATTTACTACTGCACATTTACGATCAGTAATATCCGAAAATTAGCCATCACAATTAATATGTAATTATTTTTCATAAATGAACATGACACATGCTAAAGTTTGCAATTTACATCTGATACCACCTGCAGAAAATGGCCGCAAATTATAAAGGAAAAGTAATTGGTGTAGCGTACGATTTACACACTCATTAAAAAACAAAAACAGGGTTGCCAAACACACAATAAGCAGGGTTCCCAAAATTGTTTATGAAAATTATCAAACCCACTTAAATAAAAGGATTTATGTCGATGAACGACAAATCCCATTATATTTGGTGAACCGTGAAGGGAACAATGGCTGTTATTTTCAGGGAAAACATTTTGACACATATGTTTAGGGAGCAATGGAACATGACTTTACAGGAAATAAAATTCTAACATCTAGTTTTAATATACTTTTTTTTTAACATTTCAAACAATATTTTTGCGATGACAGTGTTGCAACTATAATTACTGTAGGCCAGAATGAATTTTGGGGAACATAAGCAAACATTTTAAACATTAAAAATACTTTTAGAGAACAGGGGAACATTGGACAAATAATTTTGGGGAACAAAGCAAAATAGTTGTGGGGAACAAGGGAACACCGACTCATATTTTCAGGGAACAAAGGAAGATGTACCCCTTCCATCCTCCTGGGGGCCTCAATAATAATAAGAATGAATGAATCATTAAATGCAATGTACAATTTGAAAGGGGCAAATTGCATTTACCATATTGTTCATACTGAGGGGGCACTGATTAAAACATGCAAAAAATATGTTCAAAACGGTTTTTGATTATGATAATAATGAATTCAAGTATATATATACTCAGTCGAAAAAGATAATTTGCACTTTGAAAATTTTACTTTACACCTCTATCCTTTTTATCAAGCAGCAGTCCTTAATGATTCAACCTATTGAAAAACAAATGACAATATGATATTGGCAATAGAATGATAACAATTTTGGTACCAAACATGACGTATTTTTTATACATTCATGATTGTATTCTAAAAAAAATCATTGCACACTTCTTCACAACTAAGCTGTATACACTTTCTTTTGCAACTCAGTATATTTAGATTAAAACGTTTTAGACTAGCTTGAAAGAAACTAAACTGCCAAATTCAGAATTTACCTCACTCCTTCAAGTATACAATGTCGTGATATAACTAAACTGAAAGATTGTTAACTTTATACATATACAAACATTGTTCCAATTGCTTTATTCACATTTTTTTCTTTTTGCCAGAAATGTTGATATTTTCTATGTTATTATTTATTACTAAATGTATGCAAACTGTGACCTGTGTATTTAGCCGATAACACTAAATATGAATCACAAATAGATCAGAAATGGGGATAATTGTTTTAATTTTAACACCACAGTCCATCTGTCCTGATCTTACATTGAATAAGAACCGTCTGTACAAGATGGCAAGTTGCATTCACTTCAGTGTATGGGTTTGAAGAAATCCAGTCTGTGTGTGACCCAATGGGCCACTCATAAAAGATGCTAGTGTCACCATCCAATGCTGGTTGTAAATGCCTGACAGAATAATACAACTATCAGTCACAGACAACCATTTAAATATAAACAAAGGATAGATGACTCTTTTCTTGAAGATGTTCAGTGTGATGCAGCCCTTCTGTAGTGTAAATCTCATTTTTGCTTTTCACTGAAAAAGCAGTTCCAGTACATCCTGGTGTTTCATCTCTGTTCTGGTCTGTTGTGTTCCGGTGAATCGTACCACTGGTCCATAATTATGTTATAAAACAAATACAAACAATTCCGGTTTTTAAATTCTATAATGAGGTCATTTTTACCATACCACAGATATGACTTACAAATCAGTATCTGAGTCAAATAAATGAAAACCAGACCATCCGCCATATGTTAAACGATAGGACACCCACCTGTATGGGCACAATAGAATCTGGACTTATGATTGTGTTTAGTGTCTATCTACAGTCTATAGTGCTGCCACACTGGAATACCACACCGTAGTACATACAGGTGTGTGTGGTTCGGTCGGTGTGTGTGTGTGGGGGGGGGGGGGGGAGGTATTTTTAAATGAACACCTCTAGGGGATGAGGACCCAGCCAGCAATCCTATATCTAGCCTTCATCGTGCCCATCGGCTTCAAGTCGGACCGATATCTTGTCGGCTACACATCGGTCCAATATCATTTTTGTTAACTATCCATCATCGGTCAGACATTGGTTAGACATCGTTTTAGTTTACTATCCATCATCGGTCCAATATCGATCCATTATCTATCAAATAGGTATCCGATATAGTTTCGACCCGAAGTGGGCCCATTATGACAGATAAACATCAAATTCGTTCTATTGTCACCATCCAGCTAGCACAGTATGTAGCTAGAGCATCGGATTACCAATCCAAAATACATGTATATGTTTTGCAACATACAAGGTTATCGGGCGTCCGTTATCCGTCCGATTTATTTTATCAAATCGATTTAATGAATACTGACTACCTTATATATATCTGTTTGTTAGTGCTTATCTGAATTAGCTTGAATGGAAAAATATTCATTAACAATAAATAAAGCAGAATATGTAAAGGGTTAAAATGCGAAACTAAGGCTTTCTAGAAAATATGTGGTTTCCGTGGGAAATTTCAAAACGACAACAAATGCAGGAATATGCTGAACATGTCAACAATTTCAGAGCGCAAAATGTTAAAACAACACTAGCAGCATATGTGAGTTATTCATTTAGTATGTTTTTTTATTTGTAAACACTCGGTATGAAGGTTAAATTGTCTTGGCCGGAAACTTTCCACATTATGCAAATTAGGGGCGCGTGCTAAAATCAGTGACGAAACATTAGTAAATATTGACATTATTTGCAGACGACTAGGGGCCTAGTGACAACTCAGGTAATTTCTGGAAGACTCAGATTGCTTTCACTTTGTACTAACATTTTTGTGAGTTGATGTTGAGCAAGTTTAAATGATTAATTATTTATGGACAAACCACACTCGCCGCGAACGGAAAGCGTTTCTTCAGACTACCCCAGACTATTCTCCCCCAGAACCATAGTACATTGGAATACCCTACCTCAAAGCGTAGTAACCCTGTCCCCCCAGTGCATTTGGCCTGGCTGTTAGCCATGTCAATACCATGTCTCCCTAGAAAGCATGCCCTATCTTCTTTAAACACTGTATACTATTTCTAATTTTATCCTTAGCTTTATTTCAACTCACGTCTTGTCAGTTGATGCGCGTCCAGTCTAGGTCCCCAGCAGGGGTTTGACTTATTCGAAGAGGATGGATGGATGGATGCCCCCTAGAAAAATCTACAAAATATCCCCCCACCCTGAACAAAAAGAGGAAAAGTTTCCTCAGACAGACCCCACTCTCCTGAAAAGTCTAGACTACAAGCCACCCGACCACTCCCCAGCCAGCATGGCCATATCGGATAGATATCGGTAATTGGTCGGAATGTCGGCAGATTGGCCCGATGTCTATCCGTTATCTGTCATAGACATCAGGCCGTTATGCACGTCTCACACCACAATTAAGTTTCCATAGGGTCCCATTGTAATGTTTTTGTTCGTGGCATAGAGATAACAAAGATTTTGCAACATGTATTTATGCTTAAATTCTTCATTGATCCAATATCTGCATGCTATTAACTTTTAACGAATATTTACCAGATTGAACTTTTTTTAATTTCATGTTTGCGTGACACCTATCACAATTTAGACAAAAGTACAACCCCGTGGAGATTAGACCCATGATGTGTAAAATGAGGCAGAATTAGCTAGAAATCTTATATCAACATGCATTTTTCTGGGATCTCTTCCTAAAATGCTGTAGATTTAGAAGCTGGTAAAGATAAATCAGTGTATCCTGTAAAATGTAGAAAAGCGAACTTGTTTTTTTTATCTACCTCCTTCATCTGTAGGGCAGGAGTATTCAAGGGAGATAATAATGGTGTGAGTCCTGCAGACTGCCGCTTTGTTACCGATATCGGATTTACCGATATCTATCCGATATCGGTAACAGTAACAGAGCGGCAAGGCCCGATGTCTATCCGTTGATTGTTCAATGCATTAATCTGAATGAATATAGCACATTTCTTCTAATGTCTATTATTATATATCAGGCCAACGTCAGGCCGACATAGTTTGTATCAGTTGATACCATATATCGGGACGCTGTCAGTCCGATATAACACGCCATAAATCCATAAAGGGAGGTAATGACATGTCATTTTGAATATCGTATATTTATTGTTAATGTGAACAGATATTCGTCGCAAATGTCATTTTTTACATTGCAAAATGATGCTACCTACATTCACAAGAGTTTTATTTATTGCTAATGAATATTTTTCCAATCGAGCTAATTCAGATAAGCACCAACAAAAAGATGTACATATGGTAGTGTATTCATTAAATTGATTTGATAAAAAAAATCGGACGGAGTTAAACGCCCGATAACCTTGTATGTTGCGAAACATATACCGGTACATGTATTTTGGATTGGTAATCCGATGCTCTAGCTACATACTGCGCTAGCTGGATGGTGACAATAGAACGAATTTGATGTCTATCTGTCATAATGGGCCCACTTCGGGTTGAAACTATATCGGAAACATATTGGATAGATAACTAACCGATATTGTACTTATGATGGATAGTAAACTAAAACGATGTCTAACCGGTGATCATATGGATAGTAAACTGAAACGATATCTAACCGATATTGGACCGTTGTGTAGCCGACACTACATTTGTTCATTTAAAAATACCTCCCCCCACACACACCGGCTGACCCACACAACACACACACACCTGTGTGTACTACGGTGTGGTATTCCAGTGTGGCAGCACTATAGACTGTAGATATCATAGATACATTACACTAAACACAATCATAAGTCCAGATTCTATTGTGCCCATACAGATGGGTGTCCTATCGTTTAAAATATGGCGGGTGGTTTGGTTCTCATTTATTTGACTCAGATAGTGATTTGTACTTCATATCTGTGGTATGGTAAAAATGACCTCATTAGAGAATTTCAAAACCGGATTTGTTTGTATTTGTTTTATGACATAATTATGGACCAGTGGTACGATTCACCGGAACACAACATACCAGAACAGAGATGAAACACCAGGATGTACTGGAACTGCTTTTTCAGTGAAAAGCAAAAATGAGATTTACGCTACAGAAGGGCTGCATCACACTGAACATCTTCAAGAAAAGAGTCATCTATCCTTTGTTTATATTTAAATGGTTGTCTGTGACTGATAGTTGCATTATTCTGTCAGGCATTTACAACCAGCATTGGATGGTGACACTAGCATCTTTTACGAGTAGCCCATTGGGTCACACACAGATTGGATTTCTTCAAACCCATACACTGAAGTGAATGCAACTTGCCATCTTGTACATACGGTTCTTATTCAAGGTAAGATCAGGACAGATGGACAGTGGTGTTAGAATTAACACAATTATCTCCATCTCTCATCTATTTGTGAATCATATTTAGTGTTATCGGCTAAATACACAGGTCACAGTTTGCATATATTTAGTAATAAATAATAACATAGAAAATATCAACATTTCTGGCAAAATAAAAAAATGTAAAAAAGCAATTGGAACAATGTATGTATACGTATAAAGTTAACAATCTTTCAGTTTAGTTATATCACGACAGTGTATACTTGAAGCAGTGAGGTAAATGCTAAATTTGGCAGTTTAGTTTCTTTCAAGCTAGTCTAAAACGTTTTAAGCTAATTATACTGAGTTGCAAAAGAAAGTGTATACAGCTCAGTTGTGAAACAAAGTGTGCAATGATTTTTTTTTAGAATAAAATGTATAAATTCCAAAATTAATATACGTCATGTTTGGTACCAAAGTTGTTGTCATTTTATTGCCAATATCATGTTGTCATTTGTTTTCAATAGGTTGAATTGCTTGATAAAAAGGATAGTGGTGTAAAGTAAAATTTTCAAAGTGTAAATTTTCTTTTGCGACTGAGTATATATACTTGAATTCATTATTATCATAATCAAAAAACGTTTTGAACATATGTTTTGCCTGTTTTAAAAAGTGTCCCCTCAGTAAGAACAATATGATAAATGCAATTTGCCCCTTTCAAACTGTACATTGCATTTAATGATTTATTCATTCTTCTTATTATTATTGAGGCCCACAGGAGGATGGAAGGGGTACATCTTCCTTTGTTCCCTGAAAATATGAGTCAGTGTTCCCTTGTTCCCAACAACTATTTTGCTTTGTTCCCCAACATTATTTGTCCAATGTTCCCCTGTTCTCTAAAAGTATTTTTAATGTTTAAAAGATTTGCTAATGTTCCCCAAAATTCATTCTGTCCTACAGTAATTATAGCTGCAACACTGTCATCACAAAGATATTGTTTGAAATGTTAACCTTTTGTGATTTTTTTTTAAATATTAAAACTAAATGTTAGAATTTTATTAACTGTAAAGTCATGTTCCATTGTTCCCTAAAAACATGTGTCAATGTTCTCTTTTCCCCTGAAAATAACAGCCATTGTTCCCTTGTTCACCAAATATAAATCATTGATTAAACCCTGAGAGGACCTCATTATTGTTTGACAAGTTATTTGTATTGTTCTTTCATTGAGTTTTATCTGTTTAAAATTTACTTTCACATTTTCTGTGCTCGCCTCAAGGTTTTACCTTAGTTCATATTATTTTAGCATAATGAAATTAAAATTAATACAGAAAATATACATGTATTGTACAGTTATGGTAGGGAGCATAAAAATTATGATTTCAGGAAGAAGAAAAAAATCTGTTTAGAAAAACACACTCCTTTACCTAACAGTTGATTGCTGTCCAAAGGCCCATCTGCTTATAAAAATTGTATATGTAAGTATTAAATATTCAATATTGATATACTTGATTTACTAATTGTCAGTGTCTTTGGTTTGCTCTAAAATTGTACCCGGAGGAGTGCATGGGTAGGAGTTAGAAAAATACATTACTGATTAATCTACAATGGTTTTGTACTTGCTCCATGAATTTTCAAATCTTTCTAGTTGATTATTTCTGATTGCGATTTGTCTGTGTGTTTTATTGGGGTAAGGGAGAGCGGTGTTTTTAGTCGTTTTGAGGTAAATATATAGTATTTCATTTCTAAAATAATTTGTAACTCTACAGTCGATTGTTCTTCACTCGTGTTAAAAATAAATGCTTGTTCTGACAGGTTCAGATTTATGTTTTTTGTTAAAAATAAAGAGTTTATTTGTGTTAAAAAATTCTGAGAGGAAGGACAGGTCCAAAACATATGAACTATAGTCTCGTCTTGGTGGCAGAAGTGGCAGTAAGGGTTTTCAGCTTTGTTTATTTTACGTAGATAATGCTGTGTTGAAAGAAGCCGATGGTTAATTCTTGTTTGAAACCATTGTAGTATTGTGCTAGAAGTAATTTTGAAAGGGATTGAATATATGTCTTCCCATGTTTCGGCTTCAATATCATAAATATGTTCCCATTTGATTTTTGATGTTGGACTTTCATTATTTCTGTTAAAAATGGAATACATATCAGTGCAACCTTTCTTGTTTTTGATGATTGCTTTAATATTCGCAGGTATAATTGGGTTTTCTAATTTGTTCAGTGTTATTTTGTTTTGCAATTGCTTTCTAAAGGTTTTAATGGCAGCTACTACTCCTTCATAGATTAGAAAATGTGTTTTAATGCCAGTTCTTTCTTCGAATTCGGTAAAAGAATAAAATCCACCATTTTCATTGATTAAGTCATTTCTAAAAAGTATTTTGCCAAAATATGTTAATTTCTTGATGTCTATTATTTTCCCAATAAGCTGCTTCCAAGTGCCCTCATTAGTTATAAGTCGTCTTATCCAGGTAGTTTTAAGGCTGAATATAAATGCTTTAAGATTAATCATACTGAGACCACCTTCAGAATGTTGCTTATATAACTATTACTGATTTTTTTATTTTTGCAGGGCCACCTCATAAAAAGTCATCAAATATGTTATTAATTTTTGTTATTGTGTTTTCATTTGGATTTGGAAGAGATATAAATAAAGATTTAAAATAGGGAGTAGTAATGTTTTAATAACTGTGATTTTACCAATTGGTGTTAAATATCTTCGCTTCCATATCTTTACTGTATTTTGGATTTTTAATATCTTACCTTTATAGTTTAATTCTATCATTTTACCTAAGTCGACGTTGAAATGTATTCCTAGTAGTTGAAATTATCTTTTCCCCAGTTAAGTTTCCATTTTGTTTTGATTGTATCTGAACTGTATTCTTTCCTCCCTAACCATACAACCTGTGTTTTGTCAAAATTTATATTTAAACCAGAATATTTAGATTATTTTAATAGTTCTGAAAGTGTTTCATTCAGAGATGTATCAGATCCATCCAAAAGGACAGATGTATCGTCTGCATATTGCGAAAGTTTAATTTCTACATACTCTATAGTAATACCTTTAATATTTTTTATTATTTCTTATTCTAATTGCCAATATTTCAGCACACAAAATAAAATATAGGTGACAAGGGGTCGTCCTGATATAAAACTTTCTCCAAATTTAAAAAATGTAAGTACTTTAAATATAAAGACTCATGATAGAGAATTAAAAGCTTTTTCAAAATCAATCAAGAAATTTAAACCTGGCAGATTATTTTCTTCTGCGTATTGCATAACATCATATATAAGTCTAGTGTTTTCTCCTAAGTATCTTCCAAAGATAAAACCAGATTGATCTTTATTTATCAGTTTAATAACTGTTGATTTAATTCTATTTGCAATAAAGCCTGAGGCAATTGTATATGTACAATTTAGGAGGGAGATGGGTCTATAGCTTTTTATATGCAGTCTCGATTTATTTTCCTTTGGTATAACAGTTATTTTTCCTTCTATTTGAGTTACTGATAGTTCACCCTTACTGAAGCCATAGATTAAAGATCTTACTACAAAATGCCCTATTTGTTGCCAAAATACTTTAAAAAAATCTGCACCAAATCCATCTGACCCTGGGCTACGGTTATTTTTCATTTTTCTTAGTGTTTCAGAGTCTTCTTCAAAGGATATATGGCCTTCACGATTAATTGATTCACTGTCTGTAAGTTTAGGTATATCAAAGTCTTTCAAGTCATTTTCTAAGTTAATATTTTCTAGTTCATTGTCTTTGCTAGTATATAGTTGTTCATAGAATTTCTTAGTCTCTTTTAAAATTTCTTGTTGATCTGATATGATTTCTCCATTTTGTTTTTCTATTTTAGGAATTATCTTTGAAGAGTAATTATGGGATTCTAAATTGCAAAAAAAATGAGGTTGGTTTTTCATCATTCTCAATTATATTTGCTCTTGATCTAATTAGGTAGCCGTTCATTTTCTGTTTTCTTAATATTTTTAATTCGTTTTTGTATGTTTCTAAGGTTTCTAAGTTATTTAAAGACAAGTTATTTTCTAAAGTTTCTATTTCAGCAATCAATTCATTTTCTCTTTTATCTGTACTTTTCTTCTTATAACTAGAATAAGATATAGATTTACCGCGTAATTCCATCAGTAGTGTTTCGAGAAACAATTGGTCATTTATTGAAAATTGTATTTCATTATCGGGGATATAACTTATGTTCTCCATATTGTAAACTGGAACAGCATACTGTGTTTTAATGTCTTTAATTTTTCTATTTATTGTGTTTGAGTATTCAATATCACCAAGAAGAGAGTTGTTATGTTTCCAAAGGGGTTAACCACGTATAAATTGATTAAATTTCAATTTTAGAACTATCAATGATCAGAGCGGTAACTGGGTTCAATGGTACAATTTTCTATTTTTCAGAAACAAGGAAGAAGTCGAGTCTAGCTTGTTTTAAAGGAGTTCTTCGTCTCCAAGTATACCGTTTTAAATGGGGATGTAATTCTCTAAAAGGATCAATTAGATTATAATCACATTTAATGTCTAAAACGCGCTCTCGTGTCTTATTGTTAGTTATGCTTTTGTAATTAGAGTAATCAAGGACTGGATCTTGAACAATATTAAAGTCTCGACACATTATTAGAGTGCTGTTTTTAAATTGTTCATATTTTAATAAAATACTGTCGTAAAAATTGGGAGAGTCATTGTTTGGGCCATATAAAGTGATGAGTGTGAATCTGTTATTGTCAACTGTAAAGTCAGCTATGAGAAAGTTACCTTCGTTATCTGAAATGTGAGAATGTATTTTATAATCTAAGTGTTTGTTGAAAAGTATTGCAACACCTCTTGCATTCGAGGTTCCTGAACTAAAAAGACAATCATTTCCCCACTGTGTGCGAATAAAGTTTTCAGTTGCTGTAGTAGAGTGAATGTCCTGAAGGCAATAAATGTGACAGTTTTTACTTTTTAGGTAGTTAAATACATCAATACGTTTTTCTGCTGCACCAAGACCCTGATAATTAACAGACAATACGTTTATACTAGTCATAAGCATTGATGAACAAAGATGGTGACCAGAGTGAGACAGCAATCAGCAGTTGTAAAAAAGAAAAATGTAGAATTAACAAAACATTCTGCATTTTGTGGAAGATTTACTTTAAAAAACTATTTTTGACATAAACCTAAATGTATGTTGTCATGGTAGTTTTTGGTAATGATGGTAATAGTAAACTAATAATATATATTAAGTAATTCTGAAGCATGTCACGCAAGATAGTATATCTCAAGAAGCCAAACATATAAATATAATTCTCTAAATAGTGTTGCATTTAGGTATCACTATAAGCAATGAAGAATAGCAAGTTCATAAGAATCTCAGAATCACTACTTAAAGCTTTTAAATCTCAGAAAGCATAACATATCAAGCCTTCTACGTGTGGACTATATCAGAGAGCTTCAAAGAAGCATAAAGGGATTACATCGCAATCGTCACACATAAAGTATTAAAGTGTATTCCAGCAAACACATATTCTAAACTAGTATATCTCAGCTAGTATATCTCAGGCACCAGGGCATAACAAAAAGTATCTCAAGTATCAGAACATATTAAGTAAGCATATCTGACATCTAAACGTAATTATATAGTATGTATATTTCAAGCAGCAAAGTATATAAAGTTTTTTATATCTCAGACAACAAAGGATATAGAGTAAGTATCTCTCAGGCAGAACAGCATATAACATATGTATGCATATACATAGACAGAAAAGCATATGGAGTATGTACATCACATGCAGCAAAGAATGCAAAGTATGTATATCTTAGGCAGCAAAGAATATACGTTTTTATATCTCGGACAGCCAAACACATGAAGTATGTAGCAAAGCATTATTATAGAAAGTATGCGTCTCAGACAGCCAAGTATAAAAAGCATGTATATCTTAGGCATTAAAGCATATAAAGCATGTAAATCTTAGCCAACAAAGCATATAAAGCATGCACACCTTAGGCTTCAAGGCATATAAAGTATGTATATCTAAGGCAGCAAACACATTATTAAAGCATTATTATAAAGTGAGGATATCTCAGACAGCAAAAATATATACATCAAACATATCTCAAATAGTGTATATAGAGATCTTAGTTGAAAGTAAATTTAGATACATATGGGTTACTCAAGGAGCAAAAGCATAATGTAAGTGTATTTCAGAAACAATGCTTAATGTAAGTTAATCTCAACAAGAGTCAGTTTATCTCTGACAAGCAAACAGCAAATAAAGTATGCATATCTCAGGACTAGCAGCTATAAAGTGGACATATCTTAACAGCAACACATCTAAAATAAGATTATCTTAGGAAGAAAAAACATAAAATGATTCAATGAAATTGATGTGCATATATATATAAGTATGGATCTCACAGAGCAACCGTAAATATTCTAAGCATGATATGTAGTTATGATTTACCACATATATGATGTAATATCCCAGAAAGTAGAATAGTCAAAATGGAACATTTTTATCTGAGTTTTTTGAATTGGGGTTTTAAGGCGCACCAACACATGAAAAGGTTATATGGCGCCTAAAAGGCATGAACATGCCAGGCTCATCTTCCATGTACATCGATATAAAATATGGAAAATGGGCCTAGAACCTTCTCACCCTGAACTGCAGAGTTGCTGCAAATTCTATCGTAGAAACTCCATTTACGCTGGAGCCACGTTATTGTTTTTCTGCCACTGCTCTTTTGATGCGAGCGAGATAGCACCTGAAACAATGCAGGGATTATGATGAAGACCTTTAATGAACATGAACAAAAAATGATAAAATGAACATGAATTTGGGGGGATTCTACCCCTCTGCCTACCCCTCCAAAGGGATCTGCAGTGGCCGTATTCTTTGCCCCGTGACCAAACGGGGCCCCCGGCAACCACACGGGGCTTTTTATCTGAGATTAAAATAGGAATAATAATTATTTGTAGAACAATTTCATAAAAATTATGTTGTTGTATTTATATACATACCGTTACCAGTATAAGTCATGACCTATTAAATGAAGGTATATTCCTTAATCTGTATATATCCATTCACTTCCAAATCCCATAATTGTGTCAATCTGTTTGCCAGTGAGGTAATGGAGTCTCACTTAGTCTAATTGGAGTTACTGCACTAGGCACATTAAATCACTACCTGTATATGTTAATAGTGTTGGCAACTGTACTGTGGTCAGTGACCCATATATTATGTACAGTCTTCTACCACATAACTTCTGATTAATGTACACAGGTCCGTTGGAAAAAAATAAAAGCGTAAGAAACATACACACAAATAAAATTACACGAGAGTCAAAAAAGCGCTCAAACACACATAACAGCATCACATAACGGCAACGGCAGAAACACGAGATCATCAGTCTTCGTCTGGGCATGTTGTTTACATATGAAAAACATGCACATCCAGTCTCTGCTTACCGCTTCAACACGCTTCCAATATCCTCGTACAACTCAAACTTGTGTCGATTACCTGTGTCTTTGACTTTCCGTACACCGACCCGTTGTAGTATCAAGCGTTTTCAATGTCGTCGTGGGATAGGAGGCGAGAAATAAGCTGAGCGTTTGCCTTGGTGACGTCATCTACCAGCCTACTTCCCGAGGCTTTGAAGCTCGCTCTCAGTCTCATCACTTTTGTCTTCTCGTTGTTGTTTTTCAATTTAACCAAAACTGGTTTTGGGTGGCCTGGTTTACCTGGGATCCGATGAATGGCAATGATATTCGAGGGGGTGATGGTTGCTCCCTTTTCCGCAATCATGGAACATATTTTGGTTGTCAGAGTTTCTTCTGTCTCAGGTGTCACTTCAGGGATGTTCATAAATTTAATATTGTTTTTCGGCGAATATTGTTCGTTATAATTTGCTCTTTCTTCTGCATGTTTCGATCTGCTTTCACTAATTTCACTATTGTTCTTGATTTCATTGACTAATTGTTTTTGTAAAAGGAGGTCCTTTCTCAATTGTTCATTTTCCATGCTTAATTTGTCCATTTTTTCTGAAAGGACTTTTGTCTTGGCCTCTACCTTCGTTGTGATGGTAATCTCCATATTTTTATTGAAATCTTCCAATATGTCCTTCACCCCATGTTTAACAAATGCCTCTATGTCTTCTTTTTTCATTAAGGTATCTAATGTTCCCCTTATCCCTTTCATCTCCTCAGAAATATCATCCAGCGTATGATTTATAATCGACATATCCTCTACACTTGTGTTAATTGGTGAAACATCTGTGTGGAACGCTTCTCCCTTGGTGGCTTACCTAAAGTTTTTACACTGCCTACGGCAATTTTCTCTTGACCACCCTTTGTCTGCTCTCCTGGTTTGCTCATTGTTGAAAAATGCTGATAAAGGTGATCCTTTGGGAGCAACAAACACAATTAAGAGAATAAAGCAGCAGACTCGGTTTTATTGAAAAGTGAAACACAGATTACAATTATCACTGTGTTACTAAAAAAGAACAGTTATGTTGTGTAAAATACCTCTTCAGATTTCACTCAGTATTGGAAAATAATCCTTTGTCTACACTCAAGTGATATGAAAACGCAACACGGGAATTTCCGCTATATATTGTATGTACAATATGCTGCTTTTAATCGAATGGTACATGGCTACGTAAGACCTTTCCTTTTGGAAAAAATACTAAAACAACAAATAATACAGCAAATAGTATTCCTTCAATGTTTCATTATTCACAGAGTACGCGTTTGGCTCAATCATGTGAGCAAACTTAGGATGCAACATTTTGCAAACTATTTACGTTAAATACAGTACTGAACTAGCTCAATTTTTCAAAGAGCTACTTCAACATTTATGAAGTTCTTGTTACAAAGTGTAGTGTGATTAAAACGTCTACAACATCACAGTTGTGTCCTTTCTCTAGTTAACTGCAACTTTCTTTTTAAAAAAACATCTTGGGATTTCTTTGGAATATTATGTGCAATTAAGTGTGCAGTAAATACAATATATAGCGGAAATCTTCAGAATATCAAAATATCCAAATATCTCCTTCAATATTTCTGTTTTTAAAAAATCCTTTTCACATATTATAGTCCTTCATATTACCAATAAATTCATGTAAGTTTTATTTATAATATATTCCTAATCAATTAAGTTTTGTCAAAGATTTGAGAGCAGTGAATCAGTCAGACATCACTTCTCAATACCCTTAGTTAAATAACAGTTAGTTAACAGAATGAGTATACTGTTATATTCTAAATAAGTGTATACTTGAATGTTGTAAGAAATACTGAGCCGAAACACACGTGTGGTTGTGTTTCTTCTTATTTTAGCTGTTCTTCCATTGACTTCTGATGGTTACTTTTTGCAAACTTCTTTCACTTTTCTTTGTTTGTCTTTCTCTCACACTTTATACGCTATCCTCTCTCTCACTTCCCCCAATTCAATATTTCATTCAGAGCAGTTTGCACCATCACGGACAAATGCGTGTACATGTATATTGTGTATCGGTCTTGTACCCTCATAGGTAGTAATATAGATTATTGGCGCGCACGCTTTGGGCTGTTTTGCTGCAAAATAAAAGTTCGTTTTTCAAATTATTACTGCTTAATCTAAACTATTGCAATGTTTATTTTAGTTGTATATTGTTAATTATATTAAATTGTTTAGTCGGAGAGCAAACAATATGTTTATTTGAAATAGTCGCCATGTGGCCGTTCACAGTGCATATATATGTGGTTGATCTGTGGGATGGGTAATGCCGACGATACCTCCCTTATATTAGACGGCACCGAAAAATCCCTTAAACATGCTCTAATGGTTTTAAAATTCTATGGAGATATATCCGGTCTTAATGTTAATATGTTGATAAAACCAGAGTTATATGGTTTGGGAAAAATAAAGTTTCTTTAAAATTATGTACAGACACAGACCTTAATTCGGATCAGGGGGAATATGTGATCATAGGAATTACTATGTCAACACATTTGAGGAGGGTGGTTGCATTAAATTATGACAGAAAAATAAACGAAATTATATCATTATTACTGTCCTGGTTAAAAAGAATACTCACACCCTTTGGAAAAACCACTGTTATAAAAAGCTTAGCTTTACTAAAGTTAAATCACTTAATTTCATCATTACCTAATCCACCTGAAGACCAGGTCACACTGTTGCAAAATATGTGTTTTAATTTCCTCTGGAATAATCACCCAGACAAAATAAAGAGATCTGTTGTAACTCAAGATTATGATTGGAGTGGACTTAGAATGATCAATATTAAACAGTTCATATATTCTCTGAAATTAACGTGGATTAGAAGACTTTTGATTGGGAATAAAAAATGTATGGAAATCCATAAACATATGTACCCATTCACCAACAATATGCTATTTTTCGGTAACGACTATGTAAAAAATAACTTGCAAAAAATATGCAATCCCTTCTGGAAGTCTTAACATCCTATTAGATGTTAAAAACCTATTGTCATGGAAAGAGTTCTTAACACAACCGTTATGGTACAATAATAACATTAAGATTGGAAGATCAAATGTTTTTTTATAAAAGATGGGTATGATAAAGGTATTTTATTTATTAATGATATAATTAATAACAATGGTAATCTTCTCTTTTTTACCCTATTTATCGAAAAGTTTGCTGTACATTTACATTTTTTAGAATATGAAGGAATGACTGCAGCAAACCGGGGCTACCTTCAGAAACAAAATTTTGCTCATCTTGCTATCAAGTTAGAAAATCCAATTTCCCATCAATAGTGTCCCTAATAACAAGCGCACCGAAAGGCTGTCGTCCCATTTATGATGTACTTATTAAATCAAATGTATATCCAACATCTATAGCCAAATGGGGACAATATGGTATAAATATAGACAGAGATTGGAATGACTTATTCAAAATACCTTTCAAATGTACAAAAGATACTCGATTACAATGGTTTCAGGAAAAAATAAACCACAGAATTACTGCTACAAACATCCTTTTGACAAAAATGAAGATAACAAACGATAACTCCTTTAGCTTTTGCACGGAGTCTCCAGAAACCATTACACATTTATTTTGGGAATATAAATATACCAAAACATTTTGGAATATTTTTAAGATTACTTGCAATGATAATAATATAATAATCCAACCGGAATGGACTACAAAAGATATAATTTTTGGGTCTAGTGAATATGACAATGTTCTAAATAAACTGATTTTACATGCAAAATACTTCATATATAAAAGTTAGATGGAAGATTACCATTGTTCGGAAATTTCAAACCACAACTTAAATACATACATCAAACTGAAAAAAATAAACGCAATTAAAAGTTTTACATTTGATAAATTCGAAAAATCTTGGTTGACTTATAAATCCCTACTTAATAATTAGTTTTGTTTTAAACTTTAAGAGTAACACTATCTATCTTGTTCCATCTATCTTGTTCCTTCTTTTTGTTTTTTGTTTTGTCTTTTTTTTTTGACAAAAGGAAAATCCCAAGAAATGTGTAATAACTGTTAAATTATGTTCCCCGCTGTTCCCACTGAATATGGAAGAGATACACCTCCATAGAAATATCTTGTCTTTTCTTTATATATTTAGTGGATAACACCATTTTTGTTTCACAGTCAACTGTTGAAAAACTCAGCAGAGATGGTATGTGGATCTTGTACAAAAACTGAAACACTCATAGTTGATAATGTTAGCATTGTATTTATCTACGTTAAACAATTCTTTATACAATATATATATGCTGGGTTTTGAAAAAAACTAATATTTCTTAACAATTATTGATGAAGGCGTATGAAAGTATTTTGACAATTTTGTAAATGTCAAGATTTAAAGGGACACACAGCAATCTGGTGTATTCGTAAATAAAATTCTTTTGAAAGACCCTCAGATTGCAGAAAGCCCCTTTTATCAAAATTGTATTTTAAATCTTCTTTTGAATATTGTAAAGAAATATAAAAAAAAACTCCCCATTTATAGAGTTTCTAATCAAGATATGCATTTTTTTTCTTAATATTTTGAAAACTGTTTATATATAATAAATAGTATGCATATTAAGGCTATATCTGTACGGTTTGTTGAGGGATGGCCCACCCCGACCCTCACAGACCTATTACGGGGTGAATAAATGGATTACCATTAATTTGGTGATCGAAATTTAAAAAAAATATATTCGTAGTATACTTAACAAAATGGAATATATTAAGGATCATTTATTAGATTATGATGTTTTGTGTTCTACCCACCTATCGGAAAACGTGTCCAATGATTTTATACGTATAGACGGTTATAGTAATATTTTCCGAAAGGATACATCTGCACATTCTAGCGGACTGTTAATGTATACTGCGAATAACATTATTTCAAGACGTGTATTAGAACTTGAATATTTATTACCCAGTTCACTTTGGATTGAAATAAGAGATAAAAGTGAAATTATTTTAGTATGTACCGTTTATCGCAAACCTAATTCGAGTACTATTTTTTGGGATAACTTAAACATTAGCTTAGAAAAGGCTTTTGAATTATCATTGTAGTTGGTGATATCAACGAGAACCAACTTAATACTGATAACCATTTTTTAAAAGATATAATGCAGCTTAATGAGGCCGAACACCCCCCCCCCCCCCCCCACCCCTCACCCCCTTTGGTACGCAGTATTCAGGGCGTTTTAGGCGGTATTCAGTACGGACGAGCCTGGTACGCAGTACTCGCACAACACACTATTTAGTATTTAGTACTCACAATGTATTTTTAAAACCAAATATTTATCATTTAAATGTAAAAGAAATACCATAAAATGTAAATAAAGGTCTAATTTTGATAAACGGGCCTTCATTCATCTAGCAGATTCCGGCTCTTAGGTGTTTTAGGTCCCGCATTATAGAGTGCCCTTTCGACAGTTGAACACAGTTAAGTCCCTTTTTGGTGGCTACTAGAAGTAGGGACGATGTTAAATAAAGTTAAAATATAGTGTGTACGGTATGTCCAATAACTGTTATTGATACCTTTTCTTATAAATGGTTTATTTCAACGCAGAATTAATAAATCTATCGTACACACAAAAAGATAATCAAATTTTGTTTTAAAATTTTTAACTTTGTAATTTATCAATAACTTTGGGGGTAGGCAGAGGGGTAGAATCCCTCACCCTCCCCCCTCCCCCACCCCCCAAATTCATGTTCATTTTATCATTGTTTGTTCATGCTCATTAAAGGTCTTCATCATGTTTCATGTGCCATCTCGCTCAAATCACTAGAGCAGTGGCAGAAAAACAATAAACGTTGCTCCAGCGTAAATGGAGTGTCTACACTAGAATTTGTAGCAACTTTGCAGTTCTGCAGGTGAGAAGGTTCTAGGCCCATTCTCCATATTTTATCTCGATGTACATGGCGGATGGGCCTGGCATGTTCATTCCTGTTATGCTCCATAAAAATTATAACCTTTCATGTGTTGGTGCGCCTTAAAACCCAATTCATTTCAATACAATAACTTTCCGGGACCATGCAGTTATCAAAAGTGAATATCATATATGAACCAGTCTTACTCATAATATTATTTTTCATATTAAACTATCGTTTTCCTATAATTAAAATTAGTATATATTTAATGTAAAATGGTCTAGCGGACATAAATAAATATATTTTTATTTTATGTAATTATGTTAAACAAGAAATCCGCGGATTCAAATGTCTCGCCTAACGGGGGCTGGACTTAAAAATAAAAAGGTCAATGATGCTTAAATAACAACAATGGAGTTTGCAGCTTGCTGAGATGACATTTAAGTGCATTTGTTTAAAAACAAAATGCCATTCTATTAAAAACAAGAGGCACAAGAGGGCATGTGGACGCTCTACTTGCTAAAACGGCTCTTATATCAAGGGTTGTCGACATAAAATTCCCATCAGTACTTCTTTTTAAACATTGCAAAAACAACAGGGATAGGATGGTCTTAGATCGCTCACCTGGTAATCATGGGCAATACGTCTGCTGTGTCTAGTATGGCATGGGTATTTTTTTTAATTTGTCCCATTCTCTTCTATGAATGAATTTTTTCTTAAAAATGGGTGTGGGGGTTATATTAACATTCTAAACAAATATGGTAAAGATCACATAAAAAAATGAAGTAACTACAGATTTAACAAAGGAAAATACAATATAGCATTTTTCAACAAATCAAGGGCCATAACTCTGTCATTACTAACAATATCTAGCTGGTTTTCGAACTTGTCCAAGATTTCATTGATATACCGCGCTTTGCACGACTAGACATCATATTGAGGCTTCCTGCCAAATTTTGTAGAAATCCAACAAGCCGTTTAGGAGGAGTAGCGCCGACAAGAAATTTAAAGTAAAAATGTCAAAGGGCCATAACTCCATCATAAATCAGCGAACTGGAACAAAAGTGCACAACTAGACATCTTACCGATGCTTCCTGCCAAGTTTCGTCAAAATCCAGCAAGGCGTTTAGGAGGAGTGTCAAGGGGACATAACTCCATCAAATATCAACGGACCAGTCTTACTCATAATATTATTTTTCATAAACGATCGTGTTCCTATAATTAAAATTAGTATATATTAATGCAGAATGGTCTAACGGACGTAAATATGTATTTTTTATGTCATTGTGTTAAAAAAAGGATTTTCGCTAAATGACTATGAGCGTTTATATTCTTCTATTTAATTCTCCAAAACGAACACTCGTCTTTTTTAAGACTAAAAATGATTTATATCAGCGCAGAAGTTAGGGTTTGGGTTATTTGTTATTTAACATTTACCTTCCGGGACCCGATTCTTTATTTAAATTTCTATCCAAGTTGGGTCACACATATTTTGTTAAAACCATCATATCATAATGATATTAAACAAGCATTATTTATTTTGTGTGGGTAGTTATACTAACAAACATAAAGAAGCTTTTATGTAATAAACAAGAAATGTGTCCATGGGACACGGATGCCCCCACTTTTAACCATCTGCCTAACTGCGACCTTGACCTTTGAGGAACTGACATGATTCTTGCACAAGACACACCTTCTCATTGTGATGAACATTTGTGTGAAGATCGAGGCATTAATTTCCTTCAGTAGTTTTGGAC
Organism: Cyrtodaria siliqua; assembly: GCA_037043455.1. Lineage (NCBI taxonomy): Eukaryota > Metazoa > Mollusca > Bivalvia > Adapedonta > Hiatellidae > Cyrtodaria > Cyrtodaria siliqua. Next base: position 39,582 of record JAWPHD010010621.1, read on the forward strand.
TAATGGCTGACATGAAAGAAATGACCTTTGACCTCCAACTGTCACCTTGACTTTTGGGGCACTGACATGATTATTGCGAGCGACACACCTTCTCAATTTGATGAACATTTGTGTGAAGTTTGACGCAACTCCCTTCAGTAGTTTCCGAGTAAGGGCTGCGACATGATTTCTTTTGACCTCCGACTGTGACCTTGACCGTTGAGACACTGACATGATTCTTTCGCGCGACACACCTTCTCATTGTGACGAACATGTGTGCGAAGTCTGACACAACTCACTTCAGTAGTTTCCAAGTAATGGCTGAGACATGAATCTTTTACGATTTGTTGACGTTTGACCTCCAACTGTGACCTTGACCTTTGAGACACGATCATGATTCTTGCGCGCGACACTCCTTCTCAATGTGATGAACAGTTGTGTGAAGTTTGACGCAACTCCCTTCAGTACTTTCCAAGTAATAGCTGAGACACTATTTCCGACGGACGGACGGACGGACAGTGCAATTACTATATGCCTCCCTGTGGGGGCATACAACAATATTACGTGTTTTATAGATTTTATAACATGATTAGTCATTTAGCAGTCAATAATTATCTTATCTTTATTTTTATTTTTTCTTAATATTTTTTATTTTAATATGTAAGTAACATATCGAGGGTATAACACCGTACTGTGCTATATCTACACATTTGTATAGGAAATATAATATAAAAGAAGAAAAAAGAGAAAAAGTAACAAATATACAGTGACCGTTCCAAGTCGGTAACCCTGTCTTCACCACCCTTTCTGTTGTTTTTTGTCTTTTTCATTGTATTTTCAAGTCCTTGTTTGCAGTATAGTGTGGACCTGCCATTGCGCTAGGACGCTGTGGTTTCTATAGGACCCTATATCTCCTTTTTTTCATAATGTTTAAATCGTCATTTTATTAGTAATAATGATACAAGCCTGTTGGATCCTTTTTTCTTCTTTTTTTTCCCAAATATTTAACCTTGTATAGGTATGATTGCAGAAAAGGATGATGATGTTGTGTAAAAAGACTAGAATAAAATGCACCTATTAACATTTTCTAAAGACATCATAAAAGAACTATGGTGTCATTTGTGCTAAATAGTATTCAGTACTCGGTCTCTAAAATAAGGAGTATTCAGTACTCAGACCTCAAATTAAGGAGTATTCAGTACTCAGCGGGGAGGGTGGTGGAGGGGTGGGGGTGGGGGTTACATCCTCCATAATACTATGACAAACATTATAACTGAACCAACTCGAATTACCGACCACTTTGCCACATTGATAGATCCTATAGTTATTTCTGATTCTCTTAAACCCTTAGATTCCGGAATTGTAAACATACCACATGATATAAGCGACCACCATGGTACATACCTAATGTTTCACTACAGTTACAATGTTCGACCGACTTTTACTCGACGAGTTTGGAATTATAAGAAAACCAATTTCATAAAACTCAATAATCTTATTCAACATACAGACTGGCCTTTCTTACATCACGATTCGCTGAGTGTTGCGTGCGAAAAGTTCTTTAAATCTTTTTTTTAATTAATAAATGTGTGTATCCCATCGAAATATGTAACAATTCGTCCTAATGACAAACCGTGGTATGATTCAGAAATAAGACGTATTTCAAGACAACGTGATCGTCAAAAAACTAAAGCAACGCGTACTCAATCATTCTCTGATTTAGCAGCATATAAAAGATTACTAAACAAAGTTAATAATCTTAAAAAACATGCGAAAGAACGTTTCTTTAATAATGTGAAAACTACAATTACTAAAACAACTATTACGGACAGACGTCAGTATTGGAAACATTTAAAATATTTCATGAAGTCAAACAAAAATTCGGAAATTATTCCACCTTTGAAGACAATATTACCTAATGGCGATACGTCATACTCAATAACTGACCAAGAAAAAGCGAAATACTTAAATGAATATTTTGTTTCAATATCATCAGTTGATGACACTAATGTTGAATTACCTATTTTTCATTTAAAATCCAATAATAAATTAGAAACTATTTATATAGAAGAATCCGAAATTGTTGATATTATCAAGATTTTGGAAGTAAATAAAGCATATGGAGAGGATGAAATAAGTCATAAGATGTTAAACGAAACCGTAAATACAATCTCACAATCTCTACATATACTTTTTAACAGATCATTAAATGAATGTATTTTCCCCGACCTATGGAAATGTGCTCTGGTTGTGACACTTTTCAAAAAGTCAGATCCTAGTATTCCTATGAACTATAGACCAATATCGTTACTTAGCTGCGTTGGTAAAGTAATGGAAAGAATAGTATTTAAACACATGTATACTTTTCTACTTATGTTTGATCTTATCTTTAGGAACCAATCGGGTTTTCTCTCTGGTCATTCTACTACATATCAACTTGTCGATATGTATCACCATATATGTCAGGCATTCGATGCTAATTTACGTGTATTGTTTTTAATGATATATCTAGAGCTTTCGTTCGTGTTTGGCATAAAGGGCTTTTGTTAAAGCTAAAACAATATGGTATTGATGGACAACTTTTAGCCTGGATATCTGATTATCTCTCAACCCGATCTCAAAGAGTCCGTGTTGGATCTGCAACCTCCGAGTCAAAAACTGTAACTGCCGGAGTTCCTCAAGTGTCTGTCTTGAGCCCTCTTTTATTTTTAATATATGTAAATGATATTGCCGAAAACTTAAATTCAAAACACGAATAAGCTTATAAGTGGTTCATTCTCCGTGAAGCACATGGATGAACTTCAAGGAATCACTCGATTATAAACACTGCTGAAAACAGACTTTCTCATATGCCTGGAATGAAAGCCCAATTAACATGAAATGTGGTTTAATGAGACCAAAGGTATAACCACCAACATGATCCACAGAACGTAGTCACTACAATAGGTAATATAAAATAGCATAAAAGTCGAACAAGAAATGTAGCTTTCACAGAACACAGTAAATCCAAAAACACACACTGCTTTCAAAATAATGTAAATCAAAAGCAATTCAAAAAGTATATCACAAACAAGGGGCGGGTTCGAATCCCACTGGGAGCTCGACTTGTAAGTGAGGAAGTGTCGGTTTTTAATGGCGGGAGGTGTACAGTACTGGTTCTACCCAGGAAAAGTGGATCGTCTGACTCCACCACAAAAAATCTACCGTCATATATAACCTTACAAGTGTTGAAAATGACGTAAAACACTATACAAACAAACAAACAAGGGTTGACAACATGGGTACCGCCTTGGAACAGTAGTTGTAATCAGGAGCATCATTATCTGGAGAATAAACTGGTTCAAGGGTGCAACAAACCTCACTTGTACCCTGCTATCATCCCTAAACATAAAGACAGTGTAAATCAAAATAATCCCCGCTAGGATAACCCCTTGCATTTAAGAAAAGAAATGTATAAAATGTATAACAAATAAATGAAACCTAAGGAGATTATTTATTATGTACTCAATGACTTGTCAGAAATCAACTTTTATACTACTTTTATTGTCAGAAGTCGGAGCATCAAGAGGAACCCATTAAGGGCACGACAAAACGGAGTGAAGGGCATCTTGCCTTACAGAATTTAGAAACACGTTGTCATAGAGTCCCCCGCCTGTCCAATGTATCTGAAATCTGACAGGAGCAATAGGACTAGGTGTATTAAAACCAAACAATGAAGCTTATTGCTCAAGCCTGCTAGGCAAGATTTCGTTTAGCGACTAGGGATATAAGTGGGTAATAAATACAGATTTTAACTGATGAATTAGAATAATTTACCTGTAAAATGATTCTTACAAACGTCAGACATCCGATGTTAATGAATTTAGAATTCTGTCGACGCTAGGAGGCGTGAGAGGTGTTGCATCTTATATTACTCATCTTCATATTATCCCAGTAAAACCGAGTCTGCTACTTCTTAGTTCTTGTGCTGCCTGTAGACACCTCCCCCCTCTCACCCTCACCCTCCCCAACCCCACACCCCCAGGGGAAATTTTATAGGGTATGATTTTCTGAAAGAACAAACATTAAGCTTTAAAATGAGACATGTGTGCCATCTGAGCGTTGGTGCTTTAGTGAGTTTTGGGGCAAAACGTTGCGTTTTTAGACGAAAATCGCATGAAATCTGGAATTATTTATTATTATTGTTTTTTAGAAAAAGAATGGAATATATTAGAACCAATTTGAATTGATGGAATCTTTTTCGGAACGCATCTCTACATGTCCCACCATAAAATTTATGGATCCGATACTTAAATATTGAGATTTTGGGTACAAATTTTAAAAAATTGAATCAAATCGCTGATTTCTGTAATACATTGGGGGTATTTAACTAAAAATTAGAAATATATCTAATACAATAGAAATATTGTAACCTTTTTGGCAGGGTAAGGTACAGTGATTAAATAAAAAAAAGTTCCAAACCGCATAATGTTTGGAAATGCCTTAGTTTTGGGGCGAAAAATGTGTATTTTTGTCAAAAATCGCCGAAATCTGGAATTATTTTTTAAAATTAGTTTGATCATAAACTTATCAAATTTGAGCAATAGAATGTTGCACAGCATACATATTTAAGTTTTTCCTGTCATCATATATAACATATGTGCTCAAATATTGGCATTTTAGGGCAAAGTGTTGGAAAAAATGACGAAAATCACTGATTTCTGTAAACCATTGGGGGTATTGGGTTAACATTAAGAAAAAATATTTAATACATTAGAATAAAGACATATTGTAACATTTTTGATAGACAAAGGTCCAATAATTAAGTAGAAAAAGACCTGAACCATATGATGCTTAAAATATTGCCTTGATTTTCAGGCGAAAAATGTGTATTTCCGTCAAAAATCGAAGGAATTTGGAATTATCTTTTGAAAATAGTTTGAACATAAACTTATCAAATTGAAGCAATAAAATGTTGCACACTATACATATCCAAGTCATTTATTGTATCAGATATATTTTATCAGATATAACATACATGCTCAAGTATTTATATTTTAGGGCAAAATGTTGAAAAAATGACTAAAATCGCTGATTTCTGTAATGCATTGAGGTATTGGGAAAAAATTATAAGTGCGTAGAAAGAACGGATTTTTTTTTTATAACATTTCTGCAGTCCAATGTGCAATAACATACCAGAAAACCCATAAGAAGGTGGTAAATGCTGCTTTATTTTGCTGGAGGAGAATGTGTTTTTAATAAAACATAAACGAAATCTGGATTTTTTTCTTCAAAAAGTAATTTAAACATACATGTTACAACGACATATCGCCGGATGAGAGGAAAAAGTGCCGTCTTTCTTCTATGGAACATTCCTACTCTCACCTGGCGATATTGCCATTGACCCATCATATGTTTCCAAGGAGTGCATGGCAAACTGACATTTTATTTGCTTTTATAAGCAAACAAGCCTGCTCTGGCTGATACCTTATGGGAATTTGTTAAAACATGACATGACAGAACCTCCCGAACAAATACAACACATCATGTACTAGTTCTTTTGCTGGCTGTAGACCCCCAGTCCCCATTGGATTTTCTGAAAGAACATACAATAAGTTTCAAAATTTCAATGTGCATTAAAAACGTTGAATAAAAATTAAATCAAAACCATGTAAAAAAACATAATACATGTACTTTTATTAATATAAGTTGAGAAGCGCTTCAAACATAATGAAACTATTCTGTAATTTACGTTACACCACATTCATTACCAAAAAAACTTATTTTTAGTGGAAATAGGTTGCTGTAAAAACTGGTGTTCGTCTGTAAGTAAGGGTTTCTATATATCAAAATGTTAATTAGACTGTGTATACTATGCATATGTATACTAGCCGAAATTTAGGTGTAACACAATGAAAATAAATCAAACATGGCGTCGAAGATGGTCCCGTTGTGTCACAGAACCTGTGGGTTGGCTCAGCGGCCGTCGGCTGCGGGTCGCTCAAAGCTATTTACTATATAGCTCTAAGTGGCATGTTCGAGACCCGAACTCAGGTATCCCCCTGATACGACCTAGGGACCGAGTGCCACGCGTAGCGAGGACCGTTGACGGCTGGCCACTGGTCCCGTTTTGTCACAAAATATGTGGGTCGGCCGAGTGGCTATCGGCTGAAGGTCGTTCATTGCTATTTCCCTCTATATAACTGTATATAGCTCTATGTGCCATGTTCGAGACTCAAATTCGGGTAGCCCTCACCCTGATAAGGCCAGGCCCGAGTACCACGCATAGCGGGGACCTTTGCCGACGGCTGGACACCGGTCCCGTTGTGTCACAACATATGTGGATCGGTCCAGCGGCCTTCGGCTGAGGGTCGCTCAACGCTATTTCCATCTATACATATATAACTATACTATATAGCTCTAGTTCGAGACCCGAACTCGGGTAGCCTCCCCCTGATCGAATGCCACGCGTTGCCGGGACCTTTGCCAACGCTGCCCACTAGTCCCGTTGTGTCACCCAACCTGTAAGTCGGCCCAGCGGCCGTCGGCCGAAGGTCGTTCAAAGCTATATCCTTCTATATAAATGTATATAGCTCTATGTGCCATGTTCGAGACTCGAACTCGGGTAGCCTTTCCCCTAATATGGACTAGCGACCGAGTGCCACATGTACTGGGGTCCTTTGCCGACTGGTGACCACCTGTCCCGTTGTGTCTCAAAATATGTGGGTCGGCCCAGTGGCCGTACGCAGAGAGTCGCTCAACGTTATTTCTCTATTTATAACGTATACTGTATATAGCTCTATGTACCATGTTCGAAATGCCGGTAACATGGTAAAGTCCAAGTCGCCAGTTGGTACACGTACATGTTCCAAAATGCTCTACACATAATGGCTTTCAGAAAAATAGGGTGTACAAAATTCCCCATGGGGTGAGGGTTACTCCTACTAGCTTACAGTCTATTTTTTCTATTGTACCGGTATTATATATTTTTCTAGATTTTAACCCAATACCCCCAATGGATTGCAGAAATAAGTGATTTTAGTCCTTTTTTCCAACATATTTCAGTAGATATGTTATATATGACGTCAGGAAACTCTTGAAAATGTATGCTGTGCAACATTATATTACTTCAATTTGATAAGTTTATTTTAAAATTATTTTCAAAAATAATTTCAGATTCCATCGATTTTTGACAAAAATACACATTTTCGCCTAAAAATTAAGGCATTTTTTCTACTTAATCACTGGACCGTGCCCTACCAAAAAAGGTTACAATATTTCTTTTTTCTATTGCATTAGATATATTTCTAATTTTTAGTTAAATATCCGCAATGTATTACAGAAATCAACTATTTTATTGATCATATAACGGCATATGAAGTAAAGAAAATTATAGATATTTAAATCCAAATAAGTTTACAGGGTCAGATGGTATTGGTCCCAAAATTCTTAAATACTGTGGCGATTGTATCACACCAGCAATTGCCTATATCATCAATCAAAGTATTGATCAAGGAATTTTTCCGGATGCACTAAAAGAGGCGTGTGTCAAACCGATTTTCAAGAGTGGAGACAAAGAAGATCCAAATAATTATCGTCCAATTTCAATTTTACCGACCATATCCAAAGTGTTTGAAAGACATATTGCATCTCAGTTACAATCATATTTTATAAAATATTTTATCATTCATGATACCCAATCAGGTTTTAGACAACAGCATTCGTGTCAAACGGCGCTCATTCATTTAACAGATTCATGGTTAAAAGATGTGGATTTAGGAAAATATGTTGGTGCGTTTTATTTAGATGTGCGTTTTTTTAGATCTGAAGAAGGCATTCGATTTGGTAGACCACAATATACTTATACATAAACTGCATTTGTATCATTGTTCAAATAAAACGGTCAAACTGTTTACATCGTACCTTTCAAACCGGACACAGTTCATGAAACATGGTACTTTCACTACAAACAAATTGTTAGTGACACCAGGCGTACCCCAGGGTTGGATCCTGGGGCCGCTTCTATTTTTAATATATATCAATGATATTGCTTATACAACTACCACAGGAAAATGAAATCTGTACGCGGATGATTCCACTCTATATGAAGCTGACCATGATAACCTTTAAGTACAAACCCGACTTCAGGCTAATTTGAAAGCAATAAATAGGTGGTGTGATGAAAATAATATGGCTCTACATATCCCACTAAAACTAAATGTATGATTATAACTTCACATATTAAACACAAAGGACTAAATAACAACCATGTGCTATTACAATTAAACATTAATGATTCGCAAATAGAAAATGTTAACGTTCAAAAGATACTCGGAATTTATGTTGATAATACGTTATCATGGAATGTACAGATATCAAAACTGAGTTCCAAAATTAATTCTAAAATTGCACTTTTAAAGAAAATTGTTTATTTCTTGCCGGATGATATGAAGAAACTGTACTACAATGCTTACCTCCTGTCGACTAGTGTTGCCCAATATGGGCTAAGGGGAACAACATCAATAAGATAAATAAGCTACAAGTAAGAGTAGCACGAAAAATAATGCATCTTACAAAACTGGGTGCAAATCACTACTGAAAGAATTACAATGGCTATCAGTTTCAGATAGATATCAGTATCACATAGCTGTTCTAGTATACAAAGCGAACTATAATCTCGCTCCAAATTACATACGCAAATTATTAACCTTTTCCAGCAGTAACATATATAGCCTTCGATCTATTACAAACAGTGATTTAGTAACTCCCAAGCCACGTACAAATTATATGAAAAAATCCTTTACATTTGTAAATGCACAAGTATGGAATAGTGTGCCTGTACAGATTCGTTCATCCTCGTCGTTACATTCATTTAAATATAGATGCAGATAACATGTATTGCTAAGTAACGTATTATCATTTTAAAAATTAACGATTAATTGTTTGGATAACAATATAACAAAGTAAACATATAACTGAATGTTGAGTAAGAATCCGCTTATACTGTATTATTTCATGATCTTTAATATTGTTTCTAGAAAATTAACTAATGGAGTGTTTGTCGATGTATATATGCATATTGTGTGTGTGTGCGTGCGTGTTTTTTTTTTTTTTTTTTGCAGATGGCCACATTGAAAATAAGAACAGAACAGAACAGAACATATTCTTTATTCATGACTTAAACAAATGTTTCTCGTCATATAAATACATATTACATTTGTTAATATGTGACAGGTCAATGCAATTTTTACATTAAACAATGAAAAAGTACAAACACACAATCATACATACTAAACACTCATACAATTCACCCATTCACTCTAACGCCCGAAATGTCTCACACATTCACTCTGTATCACGTATTTACCCTGTTATAATGATTTAACTATTCCTATTACATAGTTTTATGTAAACTTTTAAGTTTTAATAGTTTACATGTCATGTCCAATGAGGATGAACATACATTTTTTACTCATTATATGTTGCAGTATTGCGAATAATAAATGCTTCCCTAACAAACCTAGATAAACTAAAAAGCTCTTGCTGGCTTCAAGATTGCATCAGCTGAATAAATTTAAAAACACTTGGATGTCTGTAATAATATTGTTTAACATATAGTTTACGTAATTGTTCGTACAAAGGACAAATTAAAATAAAATGATATTCATCTTCTAAGTCTATACTATTACACAATGTCCAATATCTCTGATTTCTATCAGTTCTATTTTATGAATATCTGCCAGTTTCAATTCTAAGTCTGTGGGAGGATAATCTTATCCTCGACATGGCAGTTCTTAATTTCAACGGCAATATATCTAAATACACTTCATATGAGAATGAGGTTTTAAAATGTCTATACAAACATAAAACTCGATTATTTTCAAATCAGTGTTCCATTTTTGAACAGAACAATCTATTAAATTTTGTTTAATCAACAAATGAAAAGATTTCATATCAATACAAGTTGGGTCATTCCAAAAATAATTATAGCCACAGTCAGTTATAATGGTTTTAACATTGCTGGCCCAATTCTTCATTCCTCTTTCACAATCTCTCACAGCATCTTTATAAAAAGTTGATATTAGAATGTTTTTTGAATCGACCACCTTACTCCAATACTTTATTATTTCTACATACCTTAAAATATACAATGGGTATCTACCTAGTTCTCCATAAATATCAGAATTATATGGAACGCCAAACACGACTTTGATGGTCATTTCCCATTATGATGCGGTCATGTTCATTATGATGTGATCACTTTCCATTATGATGTGGTCGCTTTACATTGTGATGTGGTCATTTGTCATTATGATGTGGTCACTTTCCATTATGATGTGGTCATTTTCCATTATGATGTGGTCACTTTTTGTTATGATGTGGTCACTTTACATTATGATGTGGTCACTTTCCATTATGATGTGGTCGCTTTACATTATGTTGTGGTCATTTGTCATTATGATGTGGTCACTTTTCATTATGATGTGGTCATTTGTCATTATGATGTGGTCATTTTCATTATGATGTGGTCACTTTCCATTATGATGTGGTCGCTTTTCATTATGACGTGGTCACTTTTCATTATGATGTGGTTACTTTCCATTATGATGTGGTCGCTTTTCATTATGATGTGGTCACTTTACATTATGATGTGGTCTGTTTTCATTATGATGTGGTAAGTTTCTTTTATGATGTGGTATGTGTGATCACGTGGTTTTTCTTCAAAAAGCGCCATCTATTGACACTGCTTGCGGAATTCAAAATGGCGACAATGATAGAAATCCTAAATTATGTTGAAGTATCCGATGAAGATCGTGTAAGATTTTTAGAAAAAGAATATCTTTTCATGCGATTAACACATTGCAACAACAATTATCTATTTTACAGCGAGTTATTTGAGAAATTGTATTGCGGTGTCGACAAAACGTATGGTTTAAAAATCGGCATAGTCTAAAACTTCGGATGGAATGGAATTAGAATGCCATTATGGTATGAGATTTTGATTCCAATCGCATTCCATTCTGCTCTAAATTTGATGTGGTCATGATGAGTATATATTGAAAGTTTGATGAAGAAATATGGAGAAATGAGAAAATTATAGGCAACGTTAAGTTTGCGTATTAACCCATATAATGACCTTCAGTGTGACGATGTCATTGCGTTGGGGTACTGTGATTTCTATAGGACCATATTTAATTTCATGTTTTATTTATAATATAATAGAAAGCCAAAACGCTATCACAGGAAGGAAACCTTTGCACATACACAATATAGAAATTATAAAACTATAAATCATGTATCGGAAGTGCCAGTGAAAAACTAAGAGATGACATATAATTATACTTATAGAGGATTTTACATGAGTGCCCGTTTAATATTTAATTTTTTAAACGAGTTTGAAGGACGCACGCACAGACACGCGAGAGCGCGCGCACACACACATTGGCATATGTACATGGCATACACAAACGAACAAAGTCAGTGCACATTATCATAGCATTATAGTATGGTCGGTGAAATTGCCTGTATGAATGTCATGCAAACAATTCAGTACAAACAATAAAGGGGCGGAGCTTTACGTCCAATACATTTATGGAAGTTAGAGCACAGACAGCACGCGCGGACAGGGGCACTGAGTACACAATACAATACTACAAACAAATTTAGAGCTTGTGTTAGGCCTTTACAAGTTTGTTCTATGTTTAGCGTCATTGGGCTCGTAGGTTTTTGAATGGCTGGGCTAAAAAAAATGACATGCATATGAAAACGATCAACTACATCAATTCCTAATTGGAATAAACAAAATCGTATTAAATGAATATGGTTTCAGTTAGCAAACAAAATATATTTGTTTATGTGCCTGTCTTTCATGGGCATAGGAAAGTTTGGGAGGGGTTGTGGGATGGGGGAGGGTTGCTGCAAACGTTTTGAAAATATTTTTGACAATCAAAAAGTTTGTTTCAAATTGTTTTCACAAAATAAAAATAAAACATTATCCACGCCCAATTAAACTTAAACATACAACATTATCATATGGAAGAAAGTAGTACTTTTTGTGTCGCCTTTTCAAATAAAATGAGATACATAGGGATCACTTTGTCGTCCGTCCGTCCGTCCTCAGTCCGTCCGTCAGTCTGTCAGTCCGTCACAAACTTAACGTTTGCTATAACTTTGTCATTTCTCCATATTTCTTCATAAAACTTTCCATATATACTCATCAAGATGACCACATCGACATGACCATACTAAAATGTAAAGGTTAAGGTCACACTGAAGGTCATTATATGGGTTAATACGCAAGCTTAACGTTGCCTATACTTTTCTCATTTCTCCATATTTCTTCATCAAACTTTCAATATATACTCATCATGACCACATCAAATTTAGAGCAGAATGGAATGCGATTGGAATCAAAATCTCATACCATAATGGCATTCTAATTCCATCCCAGGTTTTAGACTATGCCGATTTATACACGGTGAATTTAAACCATACGTTTTGTACCTCGACACCGCGATACAATTTCTCAAATAACTCGCTGTAAAATAGTTAATTGTTGTTGCAATGTGTTAATCGCATGAAAAGATACTCTTCATCTAAAAGTCTTACACGATCTTCATCGGATACTTCAATTTCTATCATTGTCGCCATTTTGAATTCCGCAAGCAATGTCAATAGATGGCGCTATTTGAAGAAAAACTACGTGACCACACATACCACATCATAATAGAAACTTACTACATCATAATGAAAACAGACCACATCATAATGTAAAGTGACCACATCATAATGAAAAGCGACCACATCATAATGGAAAGTAACCACATCATAATGAAAAGTGACCACATCATAATGTAAAGTGACTACATCATTATAGAAACTTACCACATCATAATTAAAACAGACCACATCATAATGTAAAGTGACCACATCATAATGAAAAACGACCACATCATAATGAAAAACGACCACATCATAATACAAAGTAACCACATCAAAATGGAAAGTAACCACATCATAATGAAAAGTGACCACATCATAATGGAAAGTGACCACATCATAATAGAAACTTACCACATCATAATGAAAACAGACCACATCTTAATGTAAAGAGACCCACATCATAATGAAAAAACGACCACATCATAATGAAAAAAACGACCAATAATAATAAAAAAGTAACCACAATCATAATGACAAATAACGACATCATAATGTAAAAGTGACCACATCATAACAAAAAAGTGACCACATCATAATGAAAATTGACCACATCATAATGGAAAAATGACCACAATCATAATGTAAATCGACCACATCATCATAATGGAAAGTGAGCACATCATAATGGAAAATGACCACATCATAATGACAAATGACCACATCATAATGGAAAGTGACCACATCATAATGACAAATGACCCACATCATAATGTAAAGTGACCACATCATAATGGAAAAATGACCAAATCATAATGACAAATGACCCACATCATAATGGAAAAGTGACCATGTCCATAATGACAAATGACCACATCATAATGTAAAGCGACCACATCATAATGGAAAGTGACCACATCATAATGAAAGTGACCACATCATAATGGAAAATGACCACATCATAATGACAAATGACCACATCATAATGGAAAGTGACCAAATGATAATGACAAATGACTACATCATAATGTAAAGCGACCACATCATAATGGAAAGTGACCACATCATAATGTAAAGTGGACCACATCATAATGTAAAAAGTGATCACATCATAACAAAAAAGTGACCACATTCATAATGAAAAGTGACCACATCATAATGACAAAATGACCACATTCATAATGGAAAGCGACCACATCATAATGACAAATGACCACATCATAATGACAAACTGACCACATCATAATTGGAAAGTGACCACATCATAATGAAAAAATGACCACAATCATAATGTTAAGCGACCCACATCATAATGAAAGTGACCACATCATAATGGAAAATGACCATCAAAGTCGTGTTTTGGCGTTTCCATAGAATTACTAGTAGACGTTTTTAAACCCTTAACAAGTTTTTTACAAAAATTTCAAATGTATTCTTTTCGATCTCCTTTTGACTTTGTAAAACCCCAAATTTCTGCTCCATAGCTTAATATAGAAACCAACGAACGCATCAAATAATTGGCAAAAACGTTTTTTGGTTTAAAATTGTATTTTTTTTACATGTGCAATTAATAAGATGAATATGATGTATGTTATAAACCGAAGCATTGTGGTGTAGTGGTTATAGTGTCTGCCTTGCATTCGAGAGGTCGTGGGTTTCGAGTCCCCTGACCGCGTCATACCAAAGACTTTAAAAATGGAGTAGTTACTTGTAACCCATGCCTGACAAGCAAATAATGGGTAGTACTACGGTCTGGTCAAAAAACCGTCTGGTCAACCCGGTGTCAGAATAATGTGTCTGGGTGGGTTAATCACGTAACTACGGCGTGGTATTTCCAGTGTGGCAGCACTATATCTGCTTCAAGTAGACTGTAGATAGATACATAGCACTACACAACAATCACTCACGCAATAGTCCAGACATAATGCCGTGCCAACGGGGGATTCTTCCCGGGGGCTCATATGTATAGGGACTTTAAACCTTAGAAATCATCATCATCGTATGTTTATATAACTCTAATGTGTTACCTTCTTTAAATAAAGTTCTTTAAAATAAAGCTTTTATTATTATTATTATTATCTGTGTAGAAAAAGTAAGTGCACTTTAATAAAAAAAAACAGTTTGTGGTAGAAAACTAAACCAAGTATTTTCTAATCGAAATTACTTATTTTTCTTTAACTATCAAACAATGCATCAACTTGTATTAATTGCATAAATAATTTTAATTAACAGTTCGGAAATCAAGTCGCGCGCTCCAAAATTTCCATTTAGAATGTTTCTTCGCGCGTTTAAATCTTAAATTTTAAAAAATCTCAGGATTTTGTGTTAAAAAAGTTTTGGCAGGCCCTGAGATTACGAATATTAAAGTTCTCAACTCGAGTACAAGCCCTGGAAAAACGAATAAGTTGAGACACGTAGAACCCCATAAGAAAGTTGCTCGGGGAACATCCCTATCTAAAATGGGGATAATTAACAATATAAAAATTAAAATCATCTCTCTTGTCATATATTTTGCTAACAGCTTTGATAAGTTGAAGTACTGTAGGCCTAACATATGTAATTGATCTAGCCGTCATAGATACGCGAAAGGATGATCGATAGGAATACAACATAACATTTGAGCTTGACATTTTTTTATGTAAACAACTAGATATGTACGGTGTGGTTTGGGAGAGTTTGTTCTTTTTTTTTTTGAGGGGTTGGGGTGGTGGGGGTGGGGGGGGGGGAGAGGGTGGGGGGTCTGGTGGGTTGGGTGACGGGGTGAGGATTTGGGGATTGGGGTGTTTCGACAAATAGTACCAGGGTTCTAACGGGTTCCGGTCAAAACGTACCCTAACCAAAACGTACCTAGTCAAAACGTACCCAAACAAAAGTCAAAACGTACAATATATAAATTAAAGTTATATATTGATGTTTTAATGAATAAATATATTGCTTGCATGTTTTTTTGATTATGATTCGACAATTATGTTACTTATATTGATTTTTTATTTAAAATTGCTCGCATAATGTACTTGTAGATATGAGTACTACACAGAGGTTTTTGTTGTTTTACCAATGCTATTTGCGATCAGATGTATTGAGTTTTGTGTAGCAATTGCATCAAATGCATTATTTATAATGGATCCATGCATATGAGGCGCCATAAGTGACTATATGGTGTAAGATAAATATATACGATGCGTGTAAAATATATATACTGAATACAAAAATATATATGATACAGACAAATATATACGTTACTCCGAAATATATATATTGAATACAAAATATATATGATACAGACAAATATATACGTTACTCTGAAATATATATATCGAAAACAAAAATATATATCATACAAATATATATATGTTACTCCTAGAAATATATATTGAAAAATATATATTCTGTTTGTAAATATATATTGTAGACGCAAATATATACGTTACTCTGAAAACATGTTTTCCCTAATTTATATAGTGTAGACGCAAACATATATATGTTATACCGAAAAATATATTCGCTTTATAAAATATATATTGTAGATAAAAATATTTGGATAATAATAAATAGTTTCTCTAAAATAAATATATTGCAGACACAAATATCGATAAATAAATGGTGCGAACTTCTGGGTGACCGAAACCATATATCTATGCCGAAACTAAATAACTATGTGTTTTCCAAGGTATGAAAGCACCAATTATTTTCCCCATAGACACCAATGTTAAAGTGTCACATATTAATGATTTGCTGCAAATTCAACTCAAATATGGATAATGCAGCAGTGTAATGTTCATATAGAAAACTATTTTTCCACTTGAAAAATCACCAGAAAACGTGGGGTCACAAGACATGTAAGAAAGTTCTTGTTTGATTACTAAACAGGTCAAGGGTACAGCTGTTTTTATTGATCGACTGTTTTCATTGCTCACAAAGTGTAAGCATAGAGTCGAAATTTCGAAAATGTTCATCAGTGATCCAGTATAACCTATTAATACGCTTCTTATACATATAACCACAAAATCGAATAGAAATGGGCAGTTTTCCCCTACTTATAATGCCCATTTCCATCGAAAAAGGAGGGATTACTTTTTATTATAGGAACTACATTAAACTACACCTCGGAGGTTTACATGTAATTGGTGGTGGTAAACCTCCAAATATATACGTTGGCATAGACTGTGCTAAAAATATATACGTTATCCTAGACTGCTACACTGTCCCGTTTTGTTCAAACCCTCAAAAGCCGTAAAACAAGCTAAAAATGCGGACATGCGCAGCAGTAAAGCGATTGCGAGCGTCTACTCCGCGTAAACAACCATGGCGGTCTTTAACGCTGTAGGTGTAACTTGGTTAATGTGTTTTGTTTTGTTAGTCCGACATTATACATGTATGTTTCCGGTAAATGATGATACAACGTATGATGCGGAGAGCTTCATTATATCTCTCCCTCGTCTTGCTGACGAACTGAATGTTGTTTGACGGCTCATCAACACAGTATAGGTTATTTAGAGCCGCCCCAGAGAGAGGGGAAGTATACATAGGAATCCGGGAACCGTGCCCTACTCTTATTATCGAATAGATTCCTATGGTTCTTTAACGTGCTCGGAGGATAGACCGATACACGGGACCGCCCGGTTTACCTCCCCATCCGACGGACGAGGCTAAGGAAACGTGTCTTTCACAGGAACACACCGACGGAACTCAGTGGCATCACGGAGGATTGAACCGAGGCCACGTACCTGATGCATTCGGACAATATAAACAATATTGAGGTGGTGGAACGGAGGGTGTGGGATACGGTTTAGATGATCAATACGTTGGTAAGAAGATGGTGCATCGACGAATCTGATATGTCACGACAGTTTCTTGTATTACAAGACTGCTTTTGGACGATGTATGATCATTATCGCAGTCGCGTATTTTAATATCAGTATAATCGAGCTACTAGCTATTGTTGTCCAACAATAACGAGCTCTCAACCAGTGAAGTAATAAGATATTATTACTTCACTGTCTCAACCAAGACCTGAAATTGCGGGTTGCTTAACAACGGATCAAAAGTTCTTCGTTTGGTTGTCCATTTTTAGCGGATTTATTATGTTTTCGCGGTAAAGAAACTACAACATGCGTTCGCGGTAAAGAAACTACGACATGCGGATCACTTCTCGGACGCTGGGAAATGCGCTCTTTAAATATGGCTTGTCTCGAGTTTGAAAAACGGGACAGTGTAGCAGTCTACGCCAACGTATATAATTGCAGCACAGTCTATGCCAACGTATATATTTACAGAAGGCATATAATATATTTGAAAAACAAATATATACTTAGTCTCGGTCACCCAGAAGTTCGCACCATTTATTTATCGATATTTCATTGATATATTTGTGTCTGCAATATATTTATTTTAGAGAAACTATTTATTTTCATCTCAAATATTTCCATCTTCAATATTTTAAGACAGACAATATATTTTTATAAAGCGAATATATTTTCGGTATAACATATAAATGTTTGCGTCTGCAATATATAAATTAGGAAAAAACATATATTCAGAGTAACGTATATATTTGCGTCTACAATATATATTTAATAACAGAATATATATTTTTCAGAATATATATTTTTAGGAATATTTGTATTTAATATATATATTTCGGAGTAACGTATATATTTGTCTGTATCATATATATTTTTGTATTCAGTATATATATTTTCACGCAACGTATATATTTATCTTACAACATATAGTCACGTATGGCGCCTCATACATGCATTACCACATGATTAAATGATGGGTTACGGTACGCATTTCCAAACTTGTCAATGATTTAAGTTTCTTTAAATTACAAATAATTATATATTTATACCTGGTTTGTTTCAACAGAAAATTATAAGTAAATATATAATCAGTTCAGATATATTGCAAAAAAAAATAAGTAGCCAGACCAAACCTTAGTTTTACATCCTTTATCCATAGAACACTATGCAATACTCTATGTGATCACACTGAAAATAAGGTATTCACACATTCAAAGAATTTCACACATTTTAAGAATAACACAGTTACAAACCGCTAATTAGCAGAGTAGGACTTTGGGGAATAATTGATCAGGACTTTCACGGTTGTAACTTAATTTAATTAATTAATCAGTTCTTCAATAAGCCATCTACAAGGATCTTATAGAAAAGAAACTCAATAATGACATTTTTATTTGTATTTATAAACTATTAACGTACATTAATATACAGCTTTATACGAAACATTATTTACATTTAAAAAATACACGAACTAGCACACACTGACAATCAGATATAAAGGAAGCACATGATAGAATCACTACAAAATATAAACATCAACTAGAACTCAATAATGACTATCTGCGATCTCTTCGGTTGATTCAGAAGCTGTCGGCACGTCGTCGGTGATGGTAGACTGGTCGAAGATATCCTCGCCAATGACGGTAGACTGGTCGTATATAGTTGACTCATGATCTTCCGATCTCACTGATGTTACTTCGCTGGTTATGTCGGCGGCTAGTGTCAGTCTGGTGCTCTCCGCGACTGGAAGTTCTAGGACGGATATCGAAAATAGACATATTCTTAATGAAAACATATATAATTATTCACTGTCGATCTTTTATATTCTTGTAACTGATACATTGTTTATGAAAAAAACAATAACGGCGATCTTTAATATATTTATGAAGTACTGAAAGTATGTGCAATACAACAATAGCATGTATCTACTATATTAATAAAATTGTCTATATAAACTGTACCTGGTCGGCATTTAATCAGAATGTCACAGACGAACTCCAAATCTACTTGTCCACGCTTCATCTTGGCATACATGTACCTGGAAATACCTGAAAATATACACAATTCAGTATAGATGTCAAATAAATAATGAAACTTTGCATGTAATGTTTGCTGCGTTACGTGTTGTTTTAGTCTTTTTTTCGAAAGGAAAGATGTTACGTAGCCATGTACCATTCGTTTAACAGCAATATATGTAATATATATTATTCATTATTTATTAATAACAAGAACCATGGTAATGTTTATGTTACTTAATAAAGAATCTTGAATCTATAATAAAAACTGTTCTAACCACTGAGCTATCGAGGACACACGGTTAGGAATCGATATTTCACCATATACCTACTACTGTTCATACTAACAGACACGGTCCTGAATCACGGACGAGCCCCCAAATATAACAGGTGGTGAACAAATCGTTCCTCAACCGGGACTCGAACCCGGGGTCTCTGGTTTACCGTACCAGGGCTCTAACCACTTCATCAAGCTATCGCGGACACACGGTATGACTAGATATAGAAAAGGGCTGAATTCACAGAAAAGGGTTTCGCGGCACAGAAAAGGGCCGATTAAATGCACAATTTTAACTTGTCTTTATTAAAAAGTTATTTAAAACGTTTAATAGTGATAATAAACACGATTGACAGTGAAAAAAATAAAATTTATTTTTGATGTTAATATCATTAATATATGTTCACATGCTACTGCTACTGGACAGAAAAGGGTTTTGCGGCACAGAAAAGGGCCGATTAAATGCACAATTTTAACTTGTCTTGATTAAAAAGTTATGTAAAACGTTTAATAGTGATAATAAACACGACTGACAGTGAAAAAAATAAAAAATAAATTATTTTTGATGTTAATATCATTAATATATGTTCACATGCTACTGCGAAAAGGACAGAAAAGGGTTTTGCGGCACAGAAAAGGGCCGATTTAATGCACAATTTTAACTTGACTTTATTAAAAAGTTATTTAAAACGTTTAATAGTGATAATAAACACGATTGACATTGAAAAAAATGAAATTTATTTTATTTTTGATGTTTATATCATTAATAGATAGATAGATAGATAACTTTATTTCCAAATTCCAATAGGCTTAAAAGCCCGTGAGGATACAATATACAGTTACATAAAACATGGCAACAGTGTAGGATTTTACAAACAAGAAACTTTTGTTAATCTAAGACAGTCACAGCAAAATGCACGTATACTGGCACGCACGCATGCACTCACTCAATCACTTACGCACTCACGCGCACAACAACTTCTATCAAGTGGACTTAAGCATTGAGAAGGCGTATTACTATATACTATAAATAAAATAAATTACCTATATTTACTAAGTTCTATATAATGTTCCGTTTCGTAATTTAAATGCTTTTAAAAAAAAGGTACAAAGCTTGTAAATATATACTTTATTTTGTGAATTTAGTAATTCCAAAAATTTCATCATGTTTGGCCTCTTGTAAAAATATTGTGGAATGTATTGCTTTCTTAAGACAGTATACGTTTGGCATTCTAACACAAAATGAAATTCATCTTCAAGTTTATTACAAAATAAACATAATCTATCGATAACAGGAATTCTGTTTGATTTAACCCATCTTCCCGCTTCAATTTGCAACCTATGAGATGACACCCGTAATTTGGTAAGTGCTTGACACATTTTGAAAATATTTATATTATCAAGATATGGTTGAAACTGAACAGATGCAAAGCTTCTATAAAACACTGCTCTGGTGGAGATATCTAATCGACTATGCCAATTTTGAGCGAAATTGTCATTTGACCGTTGCTTTAATACTGCAAGAAATAAATTACAATTACCAACATTTTGTTGTAGCCATACATCATAAAACCCAAGAGAGGACAATAAGTGTTTCAACTGTGAAACCCAGTTTTTTTTGCGAGGATATATTTCACAGTCATTTAACATCATGTTATACACTATTTTTATATATTTACGTTCATGTACGCTCATGATTTTTAACCAATATTTAACAATTATAAAATATCTTCTTGTAATAAATGATGTTCTACCAAATTCCCCATATATAAAATCATTTTGTGTTGTCTTTTTAACACCCAAAATATGTTTGCAGAACTGTAAATGCACTCTTTCAATTGATATAGCTTGTACGAATCCTCAAACCTCACTTCCGTAATTTAAAATTGGAGTTATCAATTTATCAAACAAATCTAATTTATGTTTTGGTGATACAAATGTAAATTTATACAAATACCTATTCATTTTAAAAAAAGCTTTTTGTGCTTGACCAGCAAGGGTAGTTTCTGCATCTGATGAAGATCCTCCCGTAAAGAAAACTATACCTAAGTATGTAAACTATATCTAATGAAACGCCATCATAAATAAAAACTAAATTGTGTGGTAATATTCCACCTTTTCTAAACACCGTTACTTTTGTTTTAGTGCAATTCACTGTTAATCTCCATTCTTTACAATAATTAGATAATATATTAAGTCCATCTTGTAACTCTACTGCAGTATTAGCAAACAAAACTATGTCGTCTGCATATAAAAGCATAAACATCTTAAACATATTAATATCGAGACCTTCAAGACCACTATGAATGAACTCATCTTCTATGTCATTTAAATACATGGAAAACAACAATGGGGATAGACATTCCCCTTGCCTAACGCCAATAACACAATAAAATTCATCGCTCAATTGGTTACAATATTTGACTTTAGACTTAACACATGAATACATTGATTTAATAACATCAATAATCTTTCCCCGAATACCGAACTTAGTTAATTTATACCATAGATTAATTATCACGCACGACATAATCAAAGGCTTTAGTAAAATCGACAAATGCACAATACAATTTCTTTCCCTGTTTTAAAATATGTGTAATTAAACCCTGTAAAACAAATATATTATCAACAGTACTCATGTGCGCTCTAAATCCAGCTTGTGCTTCAATAAGAACACTGTATGTTTCTGCCCACTCAGATAATCTATTGTTCAATATACGTGTAAATAATTTACCCAAACAGCTTAATAACGTGATACCTCGGTAATTTTCTACATCATTAATACTGCCCTTTTTGTGTAAAGGAATAACATACCCTTCTGACCAGACCTCTGGAAAATAACCAACCTGAAACACTTTATTAAACAATTTGCAAATAACTGGTGATAAAATAGTTTTACCATGAATGAAAAATTCATTTAATAACATGTCAGGCCCAGAGGACCGATTTGAATTTAGTTGCTTAATTGATTTTTCAATCTCATCCACAGTAAAATATACATTCAACTCTTCAAACATGATATTAAATTCGTTATTTTCATAACGTTCATTAAAATGTAAAATATCTTCATCTGGAGCATAGAATTCATCATCTGGACTATTGACTGCTTTAAAATATTGTTCAAACGCAGATAATGGTATATCTGTAGGCTTAAGTCCTGATGATTCTTTTAACATATTCCAATATAACTTTGCATTTTTATATCTTGCGTTTACAAAAGTAGCTGTTTTGACTCGATCATACTCCGTCTTACAATATCTAACAATATATTTATAGTGTGACCGAGCTTTAACCATATTAATTCTATTTATGTCGCTTTTATTTTCTCTATATTTATTTAACATTTGAAAAAAATAAAACTTGCTTTCATGACACTCATCATTATACCATGGGTTTTCTTTTGCATTATTAAATACGGTAGCATCAGCTTTAATATATGTTCACATGCTACTGCGAAAAGGACATCGCCGGACAGAAAATGGCTTGTTAAATGCACTAGTATACCTTATATTGAATAATAACTTATTAAATCTTGTATTGAATAAAAATTGATACAAAATGGGTTATATTGATAATAAACAATATGATATTGAAAAAGAATAAGAAAAGAGCTTTTATTGGCAATAATATCTTTGAGAATCTGTTTTCTTCTGCCATTTTTAAAAGAACACGGCAGTACAGAAAAGGGCCCGATTAATGCATTATGATTATTTAAAATTGAATAAAAACTGATACAAAACGGTTTGTATTGATTATAAACACTATATTGAAAGTTTTAAGTTTTTATTTGAAATAATTCATTGAATCTGTTTTATTCTGCTATTAAGAAGGACGCAGCTGTACAGAAAAGGGTCTGTTTAATATTGATAATTCAACGCTAGTCTACTATTCTTGATTGAATGACCTGTATATCACACCTCCTTTAATTGCATTACATCTGAGACGGTTATTAGGATTATCACACATTTGTTAATGTCCTCAGATGTGATAATTGGATAATCGCGAATCTCTCAATTAGCGTACAAGCATGTAAAAGAAATTGATTCAGTGATTTTGTTTATTACTCTTTTTTGCCGACAAACATTATATCAGGGCTTTATATGTCATATAAAGCCCTGATTATATCGACTTTAATTAGTGAAACAAGAAATTCCGTATATTTTTAGTAATATAAAAACATGTTAAATTAAAAAAAATAGTTCACTTGTTATTACAATGGGTAAAACGTACGCTTGTTCTGTGTGCTCTGAAAATTGCAAGACTAACTGTATCTTCTGTGAGGTAAGTTCAATTGTTGGCCTAGTATGCCAGAGTTAATATTATTTATACGGTAATTAGTCATATAAAGATAGACAGGTAGCATAGCCGTGTTCTCTTTATACATAAACTATTTTGATATATGCAGTAATAACGAAACGGATTCAGGAACATATTATTTATTGCATATCTTTGTATATTAAAGCACATATAACTATTAAAAGAATTTTGTACATATACTTGCATAGGCAATTCTGATTTATATGAAAGTACAGTTACAATGTTTTACTGAAACTACGGTGTATCATGTCTCTTAGCACTTTAAGTCCTCCTTCCTTGTATCCGGGATGAACCATGTCGTCGTCATAATGCTTAGGATATCTAAGTTTTTTCTCAATGTTTACATAATCCTCACGGAAATACTTCTTGAGTTTGGCGTTCACAGCCCGTCTTATTTGTTTGAAACTGGATTCTGTCATTCCTGTCCAACCAGGAAATAAACCTCTGTGTTTATTATCACTATTAAACGTTTTAAATAACTTTTTAATAAAGACAAGTTAAAATTGTACATTTAATCGGCCCTTTTCTGTGCCGCAAAACCCTTTTCTGTCCTTTTCGCAGTAGCATGTGAACATATATTAATGATATTAACATCAAAAATAAAATAAATTTTATTATTTTCACTGTCAATCGTGTTTATTATCACTATTAAACGTTTTAAATAACTTTTTAATAAAGACAAGTTAAAATTGTACATTTACTCGGCCCTTTTCTGTGCCGCAAAACCCTTTTCTGTCCAGTAGCAGTAGCATGTGAACATATATTAATGATATTAACATCAAAAATAAATAAATTTTATTTTTTTCACTGTCAATCGTTTTTATTATCACTATTAAACGTTTAAACTAACTTTTTAATCAACACAAGTTAAAATTGTGCATTAAATCGGCCCTTTTCTGTGCCGCGAAACCCTTTTCTGTCCTTTTCTGTGAAAATGGCTCTTTTCTATATCTAGTCATACCCGGGGACACACGGTTAGGAATCGATATCTCACCATATACCTGTACCCGGTTATATATGTTTCGGTTCATTCCATCTCTTTCAGTTCGATTTATAGTGTTTGTTATTTGTAGAATTATTTTTGGTAGTTTGTAACGAGCATTCCATCTCTTTCAGTTCGTTTTATGATATGCGTTTTTTTAGAATTATTTTCGGTAGTTTGTTAACCGGTTTAAATATAAGCAAGCGATGGAGACAAGTGCCAAAACGAAAGACGGATTCGATAAAAACAACAAGTACGACAGACAGTTACGGTACGTAATTACAGAGAGAAAAACGTGTTTAAATCAAGTGTGCTTCTGAATTGGAAATAGGGGAACCCGTTAGTGAACCCATGAACAAGTGCCCTGGACCTATTCACGGTGTCTTGTTGAATATTTTCTCGTTTGAAACATCCGCTGTCAATTTTTTTAAACTACTTACTAATGTGCATTTCAGTGACCCAATGCGTCGAATATGAATCGAGAATTTTTCATTGATGAAAGGTAAATATATTGGTTATATATGGTGACCATTTAATAAATGTAAAAGGGCACGGCTGTTTAAACACCAGAGGCATATATCCTCGACCTCTTAGTTTACGACCACTTAACGACAGTTGGCTACATATATCAGTAATACATTATATATTTGACATAATATGATGTTAGCTAATCTAAAGTATTCAAACTTTTAACAAAAACTACCGCTGCTTTGATTTTTTGTTCATTTTCCATCCGTTAACATTTGTAAATGGATGACCTGAACTTATTTGTTTCCAGTGAACGGCATGTGTTTTCGTTCACCTTATTTACTACTGGTATGCAAGTAGTAGCCGAACAGAACATAGAGTTTATTGTACTGTTTGTTGCTATTTGATATTATTCAAACAAAAACAACTTACAGAGTAAAGTTAAGTTCACTTCATTGTTAAAAATGACACCATCCGATTACAAGCTCGCACACACGCTGTTAATAGGGGCCCTCAAAAAGGTAACCAACAACCATTGATTGACAACAGTACAGAAGTAGTAGCCGAATTGCTAAAAAAACGGATACATTTATGGTCATTATCACTATTGGACGCCCCATTCCGTAAGAAAGACAACTCATCCCGTTTATGACCTAAATATATTAACAAGAGATGTCTCCATAACGTCAGGGATTACGCCATTTGGAAATGTCCGCTATTGCAGTATAATCAGATTTGACCGATCGATATTAAATACTGCAGTATTGTATTTTTCCAATATTGTTTATGCCTACATGTTATATAAACAGGGTTATATATATAAATTAGAGTTTTAATTTATTATCGTCTGCTGGTGTTGTCATGGGGAAGCATTGTTTAAATATTGGAGAGCAATTAAAAACACATAACTGCGCATGCGTAGTTAGCGCGCGACTTCCCCACGCGCAAATTTGCGCGGAAATGAGTGCTGAGAAGAAAATCATTTATATTTCGGTACATATTTACTTTTTCGTACACGATGATTCTTCTGATAATGAAAAATGTATCTTTTTATTAAATTAAATTGATATTTTCTTTTGAAGAGCTACGAACGTCGTTTGTTTACGGAAATTCGGATACTACTGCTGTTCGGCTACTACTTGCATACCAGTATAGCTTTTATCCCCTTGATGCAGTATTTTCATCGGGCAATTTTATGCAAATGTGTTGACCTAAACTGACATTACAGTTGTTACGACAGTACCGGATCACTAGCGGTGAAACGACTGCAGACTTTATAAACTTTGCGATAAATTATAAAATCTAAACAGTTTTAGAAAGATTATTACCTCCTCTAATAAATCATACAAAATTTGATTTAATTTGACATCGATGATCAGGCACATTTGCCTGATGAAATAAACCACTGTCTATGTCAACAACGGATTGTTTTGTGAGTAGCGGATAACGCCCCCTGTCGGACACAGAAAGATTACTCACTCCTGTTGTTTTCATCAGGGACTTTCTCCAAACATCAAATAAAATTTGTGCAAGTGGTTTGAGTTGGATTGTATGGCACATCCAGCACATTATACACTTGTAGGAGCTCAAGTATCACACACATCCAGCACATTATACACTTGTAGGAGCTCAAGTATCACACACATCCAGCACATTATACACTTGTAGGAGCTCAAGTATCACACACATCCAGCACATTATACACTTGTAGGAGCTCAAGTATCACACACATCCAGCACATTATACACTTGTAGGAGCTCAAGTATCACACGGGGTTAAAATAATCAAGCCCTAACCCAGAAGAAACAACTAAAATGTTTTATTTGTAACTTAACCAATTTCTTTGGCACATAAATATTCATATATAATAAAGATACATTTGCTAGATCTACATAATTGTAAATAAATATAAATCTGGATAAAATCTCATTATACATTCTCGTGATATTTTTTTCAACAGCATGATGTTATAAGTCAAAAATACTCATTACAATATATGGTAAGCTCCCTTCATAAAACACGCAAGTCAGTCTCAGTAGTAATCTCCTCAGGCCCCTTAAAGGGACTCCACGCGATCTAAAAGAGAGCTAAATGTCAATCTCGATACAAATGATAACCATCATAATGTGCTTCCGTTTCATCTGAAATGCATATTAATTAGATTTTACTGCATGTTACATCGTTTATAAAAACATTTTGTCTGCAAAACAACGATTTGGTGGGGTTTTGTTGTTAAACCATAACCATCAATCATAAGGTGTTCATGTTAGCAGTTGTACCAATAGTTCAATAAAAGTGTACTTCTGCACCACAAAAAAAAAGAATGAATTAAAGCTTTAAAGCATCACATATATTAATAAAGGATTATGATCTATACAAAATAAAACACCAACGGAGTCTCCGAGTTTTCCATGCAACATTTTTAGCTCTACTATTCGAAGAATAAGAGAGCTTATGTAATCACGTCGGCGTCGGCGTTGGTGTCGGCGTCCCACATCAAGGTTTGCGTGTAAGCTGTATTTACAAGTCTATATCTCTTACATTTCTTATCCTAGCACAACCAAATTTGTTCATGGGCTTCCTTATAGCATTATCTTAAGGGCTGCATAAGTAATTTTGGTTCCTGTAACCCCTGGGCTCCCATGGAACCCAAATTATGATAGCCCATTAAATGTGCCCCATTTCACATCAAATTTTGCGTGTAAGCTGTGTTTACAAGTCTATATCTCTTACAATTCTTACCCTAGCACAACCAAATTTGGCCATTAGCTTCCTTATAGCATTATCATAAGGGCTGCTTAAGTAATTTTGGTTCCTGTAACCCCTGGGCTCCCATGGAACCCAAATTCTGATAGCCCTTAAAATATGTATGTTTCACATCGAATTTTGCGTGTAAGCTGTGTTTACAGGTCTATATCTCTTACATTTCTTGTCCTAGCTGAACTAAATTTTGGAATTGGTTTCCTTATAGTATGTTGTAAAGGGTTGGATAAGAAATTTTGTCTTCTGCAAATTCTGGGCTCCCATGGAAGCCAAATTGTGATGGCCCATAAAATGTGAAATAAAGGCCACACTTTTTTTTTTAGTCAATTCTTACACATATATGTTGCAACCCTCTCCCTCCCCCCCCCCCCCCCCCCCCCAGACTTGAAACCTTTTTTTTTTACACATTTCTTTGTTGTTTTTATTCAATTCTTACACATATATGTTGCCCCCTCACACCCTACCCACTCCCGCCTCTCACCCCCACTCCATCCCCCCACCCTCCACCCACCTCAACCAGA
Organism: Cyrtodaria siliqua; assembly: GCA_037043455.1. NCBI lineage: Eukaryota > Metazoa > Mollusca > Bivalvia > Adapedonta > Hiatellidae > Cyrtodaria > Cyrtodaria siliqua. Next base: position 68,348 of record JAWPHD010010621.1, read on the forward strand.
CTTAAAACTTTTTTTTTTTTACATATTTCTGTGTTGCTTTTGTAAATTCTTACACATATATGTTGCTGCACATGAGATATTAGCGAGGTTTTGAATATTTTTCTGTGTATTTGAATCGACTTAGACCGCTGAAACTGTGCTTTTGTCGTTACCTTTACATTTTTTAAGTTTTGTTAATTTCGTTTTCACACCTATGTTTTTAAACTGCGATTTATTTTTTTATCAGTCGATATATTTCGATGAAATTGTGTGTGAACATCAAACAAAGATGTTATTAAAAGAAAATCATGCTACAATTGTTAGTTCTTTCTTACTGCCTCAGATTTTGCAGGAAAACAAAGCGGATACTTTTTATTTTTGCTGAGTATATATGTTGCCCCCTCCTCCCCACCCCCCTCCCCAACCCACTCCAGCCTCTCACCCCGCTCCCACCCCACCCCCACTTGAAACTATTATATATTTTTTTACATATTTCTGTGTTGCTTTTGTTAATTCTTACACATATATGTTGCTGCCCCCACCACCCCACCCCACATTGTTGTAGCCTTGTTTTCTGATGGTATATACTAGCTATACATTTATTATTCTCTGAAAATTCGAATAGTCGAGCTGCGCTGTTCTCCGACAGCTCTTGTTTCTTTTATAAATTCGGACGGATCATATGGCCTAGTTTTCGATAAATAAATATGTACATTGAATAAGCGATGTAACAGTAATAGGGGTTACTTTCCGGTACAAAGGCTGTAACATGCTCCGAATCAGGCCGAACTAGGGAATCAGTCACCGGTACTGCCTGAAAATGTAAATAATACTTACATAATGTGTGCCAGGAATTCCTTAAGGTTTTGATAATTATGTATGTGTCATTAGACAATATATTATTCAAGTTAATACCAACATATTTAAAACGGGCCAAATGGCTTAAAACTTTGTAAAACTGACCAAGAGGGAAATGATGCATATGAATTTGGGAAACAGTTACTGGTCTACTCTTACTAAACTCACATTCTGGGCAATGAAACGGCTCATCATCAGAACTTCAGGGCATCTCAGCGTTGCAACAATCGGCATGAATAAAAGGGGTAGGCCTACCCCATTTAAAAAAAAAAGGAAAAAAAGAAGAAATGCACTCCCTTTAATAATAAAAAGAAAAATAGATGCACTTCCTTTACGTGCAGCACTTTACTGTATATAACATGTAGATAGCAATATATTCTGATATAAATTTCGTTTATGCATGTTTTAATTATCAGAATGTTTTTCTTATATTGTTTTTATAAGTTAATAACGATGGGTTGACATATTTTCTAATAGACTCTAAAACACACCATAGACGAAACAAAATCACTGTTGAGACGATCCCCAATAATAGACAGTCCGCTACTAACATAAGTACTCCCATCTGATTTCAAGCTCATAAGCCTCGTGTGGTTCCCGGGGCCCCCGTTTGGTCACGGGGCAAAGAATAGGGCCACTGCAGATCCCTTTGGAGGGGTACGCAGAGTGGTAGAATCCCCCCAAATTCATGTTAATTTTATCATTTTTTGTTCATGTTCATTAAAGGTCTTCATCATGATCCCTGCATTGTTTCAGGTGCTATCTCGCTCGCATCAAAAGAGCAGTGGCAGAAAAACAATAACGTGGCTCCAGCGTAAATGGAGTTTCTACAATAGAATTTGCAGCAACTCTGCAGTTCAGGGTGAGAAGGTTCTAGGCCCATTTTCCATATTTTATCTGGATGTACATGGAAGATGAGCCTGGCATGTTCATGCCTGTTAGGCGCCATATAACCTTTTCATGTGTTGTTGCGCCTTAAAACCCCAATTCAATTCAAGCTCATAACTTTTTAAATACAGCTGATGCATATTGTAATTGATTGCATATGATAACTGAGACATTTAACAATAAAACAATGCTTTTATTTTTCGCATTTACCTGTAATTATACCCCCACAAACGAAGTTTTGGTACACGGGTTTAAGACCATAAAATACAGGTCAAGTTCGACTTTGGTTACAAACCACCAATTTGTGACGGAGTTATGGCCCCTTTTCAACTTAGAATTTGCACAAAAAACGGTTTCCAGACGATACCTCATGAAAGGTACAACGTATTTAAATAATTTTTGATACACGTTTTTAAGACCATAAAATACAGGTCAAGTTCGACTTTGGTTACAAACCACCAATTTTTGATGGAGTTATGGCCCTGTTTCAACTTAGAATTTGCCCAAAAAACGGTGTCCGGACGATAACTCATGAAAGGGTCGATGGATTAAAATAACATTTGGTACACGGGTATAACACCATAAAATACAAGTCAAGTTCGACTTTGGTTACAAACCACCAATTTTTGACGGAGTTATGGCCCCTTTTCAACTTACAATTTGCCAAAAAAAAGGTGTCCGGACGATAACTCATGAAAGGGTCGACGGATTTAAATAATTTTTCGTACACGGGTTTAAGACCATAAAATACAGGTCAAGTTCGACTTTGGTTACAAACCACCAATTTTTGATGGAGTTATGGCCCCTTTTCAACTTAGAATTTGCCAAAAAATGCTATAGTCAACTCTGAGGAACCTGCTAATTTGGGTTGTATTAAATTTAAACAATTTATAATGCATCCTCTTCATGACCATGTCTCTTTTTATTACACTTATACATCTTTGACTTGAACGGTGTAACACGCAAATTTTTGTTAGTCTTCTTCCCTGATCACTAACAATATTGAAAACTCTCTCTCTCCTCTCCTCTCCTGTCCTCCTCACCTCTCCTCTCCTCTCCTCTCTCATTATTTTTTTTCCTGTTTATTTCGTATTTTGTAGTTTAAATAATTTGTTTGCCATTGTCTAAATTGTATGAATATTTTGTAGTGGGAGGGCCGGATTTCTAATGTTGTAATAACTTGTGGCCCGACCCAATTTCCATGTACATTTATTGGAAGTAAATATATATGTTTAAGCTGGACCATTGTTTTCTTGTGGTTGCCATGTTTATGTGACAAGGCGATATTGTGGGGGTATTAATCACTTTCAGTGATAATTCTAGTTGTTGTTAAACTCGCGAATTTTTAACCAGTGTCGACGTTGCTACTTCTGAAATCAACATCACTCAGGTGCTTACCCATGCGTTAGAACGCTTGCAGTCGGTATCAAAACCATCTTTTAAATTTCAGATTTTTGCTCCAGATTATCTTGTTACATCACTTTAAAGGTATGAACAGTCAGAAGTAAGATAATAATAGTAATTACTGAGAAAATATTGTGTTTACTAAGGAATGATCCGCTATTGCCAAGGATCCGGTACTGCCGTAACAACTGCCGACAGCGTAGAAAAATATGCAAAAATATCAACTCTTTTTTAATTTAACAAGAAGAAACAAAGCCGTACTTATTTTCTATGTAAAAATATGAGTAAAGGTCTACCCTCAGCACCCTGGAATCATTTTTAGCTCTACTGATCAGAGATCAGCAGAGCTTATGCCGTGGTGCGGAGTCCGTCGTCCGTCCGTCCGTCTGTCCGTCTGTCCGTCTGTCTGTCCGTAAACTTTTATTTGTAGCGACTTCACAACTGAAACTACTGGATGGATATTCATGAAACTTTACAGAAATGTTGCCCATAAAGTCTAGTTGATCCTAGCAAAAATTCATGTTGATGTGAAATCCAAGATGGCCGCCAAAGCTAAAAATAGAGTTTTAAAATACAAGTTTGTAGCGACTTCTTCTTGAAAACTATAAGTGATATTGATATGGGACTTTTTCTAAAATGATCAGCATGACATGATGTTGATCCTAGTCAAAAATCGTTTTGATTCAACGTTAAACATGGCTGCCAGCGGCCATCTTTGTTTACATAGAGTTATATAGTAAAAACTTGTAGCGACTTCACAGCTGAAACTACTGGATGGATATTCATGAAACTTTACAGAAATGTTGCCCATAAAGTCTAGTTGATCCTAGCAAAAATTCATGTTGATGTGAAATCCAAGATGGCCGCCAAAGCTAAAAATAGAGTTTTAAAATACAAGTTTGTAGCGACTTCTTCTTGAAAACTATAAGTGATATTGATATGGGACTTTTTCTAAAATGATCAGCATGACATGATGTTGATCCTAGTCAAAAATCGTTTTGATTCAACGTTAAACATGGCTGCCAGCGGCCATCTTTGTTTACATAGAGTTATATAGTAAAAACTTGTAGCGACTTCACAGCTGATACTACTGGATGGATATTCATGAAACTTTACAGAAATGTTGCCCATAAAGTCTAGTTGATCCTAGCAAAAATTCATGTTGATGTGAAATCCAAGATGGCCGCCAAAGCTAAAAATAGAGTTTTAAAATACAAGTTTGTAGCGACTTCTTCTTGAAAACTATAAGTGATATTGATATGGGACTTTTTCTAAAATGATCAGCATGACATGATGTTGATCCTAGTCAAAAATCGTTTTGATTCAACGTTAAACATGGCTGCCAGCGGCCATCTTTGTTTACATAGAGTTATATAGTAAAAACTTGTAGCGACTACTTCTCTGAAACTACTTGGCGGATATTCATGAAACTTTACAGGAATGTTGCTCTTGATGTCTGATTGATCCTAGAAAAATTTCAGGTCGGCCGGAAATTCAAGATGGCCGTCACAGCTAAAAATAGATTTTTAAAAAATAAGTTTGTAGCGACTACTTCTTGAAAACTATAAGTGATATTGATATGGGACTTTTTCTAAAATGATCAGCATTACATGATGTTGATCCTAGTCAAAAATCGTTTTGATTCAACGTTAAACATGGCTGCCAGCGGCCATCTTTGTTTACATAGAGTTATATAGTAAAAACTTGTAGCGACCACTCCTCTGAAACTACTTGGCGGATTGTCATGAAACTTTACAGGAATGTTGCTCTTGATGTCTAATTGATCCTATCAAAATTTCAGGTCGGCCGGAAATTCAAGATGGCCGTCACAGCTAAAAATAGATTTTTAAAAAATAAGTTTGTAGCGACTACTTCTTGAAAACTATAAGTGATATTGATATGGGACTTTTTCTAAAATGATCAGCATGACATGATGTAGATCCTTGTGGAAAATTATTTTGATTCGACGTTAAACATGGCTGGCAGTGGCCATCTTTGGTTACATAGAGTTATATATAGTAAAAACTTGTAGCGACTACTCCTCTGAAACTACTTGACGGATGTTCATGAAACTTCACAGGAATGTTGCTCTTGATGTCTAGTTGATCTTAGAAAAACTTCAGGTCGGCCGGAAATTCAAGATGGCCGCCACAGCTAAAAATAGATTTAAAATAAATAAGTTTGTAGCGACTACTTCTTCAAAACAATAAGAGATATTGATATGGGACTTTTTCTAAAATGATCAGTATGACATGATGTTGGTCCTTGTCGAAAATCGTTTTGATTTGACCTTAAACATGGCTGCTTTGTTTACATAGAGTTATATAATGAAAACTTGTAGCGACTACTTCTTTGAAACTACCTGACGGATTTTCATGAAACTTCACAGGAATGTTGCTCTTAATGTCTTATTGATCTTAGCAAAATTTCAGGTCGGCAGGAAATTCAAGATGGCCGCAACGGTTAAAAATAGATTTTCAAAAAACAAGTCTGTAGCGACTACTTCCTGAAATCAAAATCAATCAGTAGAGCTTCAAGGTCATTGACCTCTTGTTTTTCAATACTGCGGAGCTTTAAAATTATTGTCTTCTGCTGTTTTCAAAACATGTCCGTCTGCTTGTCAGGAATTTAGGTCACATGTCACATAGAAAATGTACTAACATAACAATTACCAGATGTTTTTCATGAAACTTCACAGGAATGCGGATCTAACTTTCAGAACCTGCCAGCAGACTTTCAAGGTCATTGACCTCTTGTTGGTGGATTTATTGCCCTTTCCCCAGTAGGGGAGACATCTGTTGTTACTAAAAACAACCTCTTGTTCTAATTTGGTATGGTTATTTAGGGACTCGAGGCACAACATAATTATATAAAACTAGTTTTGACCGCCTGCATAAAGGGGCCTCTCTACAGGGGTACAACTTGCAGTAATTTAGTATAACGGAGTTTCCGCCTTGTGTAGTATATTCATGTGTGTGGTGTATTTCTTAGTTAAGAAGTTTTCGTATTTTGGTTCCATCTACTGGGCCCACTAGGAGGTAATCGGGTAAAAAAACACAAAAAAAATAAATATCCAAATGTGAATGCATTTATAAAATAGGTTTTGTTGTAACTCTAGCGTAATGGGTTCAACTTGGAGAACTTGCAGTAATTTATATACTGAAAATATAAAGTTTAGCAATTAAGCCCTTATGCACATCTAGCTTAAATAAATGTAATGTTATTTTATATTGTGAAGTATTTTTAACTACAGTATGACTTAGGCTGATCTTCTTTTTCACTTACTTTTTGTTTCCAATATAACGTATAAGTATCAGAGTTATCTTCCATTTAGTTAAAACGTACTAGTTCACATTTAAAAATACAAATACGGTAAAGAGCAAGATTAAACATTACAAAATAACTGTTATGGGTCTCAAGTTATAAGAAACGCTAAAACAATCGACAATTTCGTTGTCATTATAAAGATATAGGCAACCAAAGTTTACCATTTGTGAAATTACCTCCCTTTACATTGAAATAAGAGCGAAATTATAATATCTATAAAACATGTAGATTACCACATGTTGCTATTGTTTTCGCATATTTCTTTTGAGACTTATTCCATTAATATAACTGATAATTATGTAAGTTATATTGCCCATGACCGCTTCTGCACATATCCTAGAATCTGGTCAATGGGATTTATATGTTATTTACTTGCTAAACTTGTTTTTATCAGTATATGTTCGACTGCCATGTGGCTGAATGGTTAACAACGTTGCTTTGTAAGCCTTCGCCTCTCACTGCTGCGGGTTTTCGATTCCCACTGGGAGCTCGACTTGTAAGTGAGGAAGTGTCGATTCTTACGGATGGCGTACTGGTTCTACCCAGGAAAAGTGGGGTGGTCTGCCTCCACCACAAAAAATTGACCGTCATAAATAACCTTACATGTGTTGAAAATGACGTAAAGCTTCATACAAACAAACAGACAAATTGACTGCCATTTTGCTCAATGCAGGGCAAAGCGTTCATCATAAGTGCCAAAACAACAAATATCCCACAACCACAGATTCCATATTAAACCAGTAGAGTGATACAGGCCCTCTAGGTCCTCTTGTTTCATTTTATTTTTTTATGATCCGAAAATTTGGGTTTGGGCTCTGCTCACTGTGGCCCTCTTTTGTATGGTCATTTAGGGACACAAGGCACAACAATATACAAAATGGGTTTTGTCCTTCTGCTTTTAGGGGCCCTGCTAGAGGGGTACAATAAGGGGAGCTTGCAGTAGTTTACTAATACAGTGTTTCAGCCTTGTGACGCTAACTCTTTCTATATACCCTTTGAGATCGCAAGTTCATGTGTGGTGTATTTAGGATGTGTAGATGTGCAATAAGGTCTTGGATTTTGGCTCAGCCCACTGGGGTCCTCTGGGAAGTAATCGGGTCAAAAATCACTAAAAATTGCTCATCTTGTCCAAATGTGAATGATTACAATTCTTATTTGGTATGGTCATTTATATGGATGTTTGTATCGATACAAAATGATCGATATTCGATATATCATATGATATTTTCTGTAAGAGAAATGAATAAAAAATAAAAAGAAGTATACTAATAAAGAGTAGCTTATAAACAGTGTTTGTTTTAATTGTATAATTAATCGAGATTAATTGAAGATTGATTATAATTTTGTCGAACTGGTGATAACTTAAATTTCACATGAGAGAACAGCTGTGAAAGGTCAAGGTCATTCTTTAGAGAAGTAATGATTGTGTTTATATCAAGGGAGGGCCAATTACATGCTTGTAAAACATTACGCATGTCAGTACCTTCGTACTACTAGGGTGGGCATGTGAAATCTAAGTTATCACCAGTTCGACAAAATTATAATCAATCTTCAATTAATCTCGATTAATTATACAATTTTATTGATATGGTGAAACTTAATTTCCCATGAGATTTTAGAGCTAAACACAAGCATTTACCTTAATATATATATATAGGATACCAATTACTACTAGAAATTCAACTTCGGTATATTTTTATATACAACCTAGTCATCATTATTGACAATGTCCAACAGGATCATACATTTTTATTTACTGTACTGTTTAACAAAGTATTAGCAAATGATGAATTTTCTATTATCTTATGATAAAATCTCTTAAATGTTTTTTTTCAGAACTCCAACCTGCTGCCTTCATTATGACATCTAGTTGCAGCCCTTTTTCTGCAGCAGATGATGTTGATGCTGCCCGACAACTATGTGTCCCGAATACTCCAATGTCAATACCAGCTTTCCCCATTAATGTTTTTACCCATCTAGCTATTGTGCTTTTAGTTACGGCCTTAAACGGTTTAACATTGGAAATGAAAAGCCTCTGTTCATCTTTCCTGACTACTGCTGTCACAGATATATAGTCTTTCATTGTTTGTACCACACACAATTTGCTGTTTTTTGTATAACTGTCTATTTCTAAGGGTTCAATATGTTTCCCTGGTTTTGTTTGTTTCAATAGATCAGATATATGACACACTATTGTCTTGTTTTATCTGTATATTTTCCAACCGTAATAAATGAATGGTTTGGCGTCTCTGTCCAGTCAACAACATTAACAATATTACCAGTTTTCCCGACAACTGTAATGTACATAGTTTGTCATTTTCAGGTAATGTTGACAAGTATGCAAAAACCTCACCAACATCCCATATTCTACAATATTTTGGTAGAGAAGGTCTGTTTGCAAATATACCTTTCATAAATCGTTTTATTAACGTTTCGTTACCAATATCTCTACCATTTACCATAGCGCAAATCGATGAAATTGACGACTTTGCAGTATTTATAGCACTGTACCCTACCTTTTGTTCATATAATTGTAGTAAAAATTCTAGCAATTGACGGGAAGGTGGATCAAAGGCATCGATTTGTTTTTGATCTGAAAAAAGCATCCACTTTTTGAGATATGTCCCATATTGCTGGCTTGTTGATTTGCGCCATGACTGTAATATGATATTGATAATGTTTTCTGATAGTCCTCGACTTTTGAGTTTTTCCCTGATAATATAAAAACACCCAGTCGAAGATTCCGAATGGGATGTTTCTTTGTGATGTCCTGCGGAAGGTAGATACTCCTTGCTGGTAGAATGTACGACTGTTCGCATGTTTGATGAAGAACCACGGAGAACCACACTTGAGTTGCCCATATCGGTGCCACTAAGATGACTCGGTCCAGTTTCTCTGCTACCACCATTTGAACTGCCCTGCTGATCATGCTGAAGGGAGGAAACAAATAACATACTTTATTCTTCCATGATAAAGTAAAAGCATCAATTGCTACTGCATTCTTATCTGGTTTGTAAGAAACATATAGTTGTTTTTGATAGTTTAAACTTGATGCAAATAGATCAATATCCATCTGACCCACCACATTTTCCAACTGTCTAAAAATACTTGGTTGCAACATCCATTCCATGTCATCATTTATGCTTCTACTAAGCCTATCGGCTTCAAAATTATCTACTCCAGGCACATGTGCCGCACTAATCTAAATGTTTTTGTTTCTACACCAAAACCAAATTTCTTTGGCCAATGCGTGTAACTTGGGGATTTCCCCCCCCCAAAATTATTAACATATGCAACTGCCACTGTATTATCCATATATATCCTAATATGTGTATTTTCTACATTAATGGCCAACAATTTCACTGTCAGAAAAGCTGCTTTTAACTCGAGATAATTGATGTGTTCATTTTTCTCTTCACTTGACCAGATTCCCTCTATTTTGTTTCCGAGTGTATTATTAACGCCCTCCCAACCACTGTTACAAGCGTCACTGTGGAACACCATGGTTGGCTCTTCCCGAATGATTGGTTTAAAACCGCTTTCTGTATTATCTATCCACCACTGGATTATCTCCCTTGCCCCCTCAGTAATAATCATTTTTGCATCAAAATTCCCATGATTCCACCTGATCTCATGATCTTTAATGTGCTCAAGATCTTTATAATACAAAGGTGCATATTGCATACCTGGCTCACTAGCAACCATTTTCCCAATTAATTTGGCAAATTCCCTTATAGTAATTATACCTCCCTGTAAAACCAATGTACACAATGACACCAAGTTATTTACCCTTTCTGGTGTTAGCCGAACTGTCATGTTAATTGAATTTAATACAAATCCCAAAAACACGATTATCTGAGTAGGTTTAAATACTGATTTTCCAGGATGAACTGTAAATCCTAATTTATCAACCAACTTTACCGTGTCTTTAATATTTAATTGGCAATCTTCAATTGTTTTTCCCTTCAACAAACTGTCATCAATATAAGGTATGTTTGAATGCCCCTGTTTTCGAAGTGTAGCATAAACCGGTTTTAACACTTTAGTAAAAACTCTCAGACTACAAGACAACCCTTGTGGTAGCGTACAAAACTGAAACTTTCTTCCAGCCCAATGGAATCTTAAATATTTTCTGTCACTTTCTTGTACTGGTATACTAAAATATGCATCCTTTAAATCGATTGACCCAAAATAGTCACCTTGTTGAATATTCGCCATAGCCGATTTTAATGTTTCCATTTTGAAATGTTGTTTAGCTACATTATCATTAAACAATTTTAAGTTCAATATAATTCTATCACTACCGTCCTTTTTTGGCCTCATAAAAATATTTGAATAATATTCATTTGTGTCACAATCAGAAGTTTCTTCAATTATCCCTTTTTGTAAAAACTTTTTAATATCCTGTGAAATTAATTTGTGTTCTTTTTCAGAAAATTGTATTTGTTTTGGTACAAAATATTGTTGTGGTTCATTAACCAGTTCAATTTTATAACCGGACACAGTATCTAAGATCCAAGGGTCAGAAGTAATTTTTTTTCCCACTCATTTTTGAAGTATTTTACTTGACCCCCTTCAAAATTGATGATGGTATTACTAACCTCTACCGTGACTTCTATTTGTGGAATTTCTTTTGAGTTGAGGATTTCCCTCGATTGCTCTTTGAATTTCCGGACCCAGCATAGCCGCCCCGACTGTAACCCGTCGGCTTTTGGGGTTGATAGTTGCTTGTGGGAGCTACCGGAGGATATTGGCTCATTGATTTGTGTTGAGATTTCCCCCCTTGGAACGATCTCTGTGTTGACGTTCTCGTGGGGGCGTGGTATAAAAAAGGCTTTGTCGTGTTTGACAGTTTTTTGGGCCCTTCTATCTACCTTTTCTATCTCGTCTACTTTCGTATCCAAGTCATCTCCAAACAGAAATTCAGATGACGGAGCATCAATCTCGCATGCTCGTCGATATTTTGACGGCACCACAGGTCTTATTATTACTTTCCGCTTCCATGTGGCTGTGGAAATCCCTTGTGCAAGGATTTTGAATATATCTTTACTCAACTCCTTCAACTGAGACAGCTCTCCTTTATTCTTTATAATGTCCAGCATCTTTAATGTGGGGACCATGGCCATACTTAGGTATCTATGACAACCTTGGATACCTAAATCCGCCTCTCGTTTAGACTTGAAAGCCGTCCAGAGTTCTTTATTGACTTTTGGTACTTCCAATTTCTTACAATTTTCAGGAATCAAATGTTTTTGTTTTCGATCAATTTTTCCTGATCGTCACTCACCGGCTTTTCAATAGCCTTTTCCATAAGGCTGGCCAACCTGTCATCAATGTTTCCTCCGTACTTCTTTTCTGTGGCATAACTTTCTTCTAATTCCCGAAAAAATTTATCATCCTCAGTCGATTCCTCGTCATCCTTTCCATCTAGCAAACTGTCCAGTTGATCGGACGGATCCATCATTATTTCTGTGGGATCCGTCGGGATTAGCACGCATTTTCTACGCACCGCGTACCGCTATCCACTCGACGACGTTTACTAAATGATTCATTTATTTGTATAATGCTGGAGGCGTTATTTGCCATAATTTCCGATTGTTGGTTGGCATTTTTCCGAGCGGTGTCCTCCATTTTATTTATTTTTTCCCATAATTTGTTGACGTCATTTCCGCCACGGCGAAGTCTGGCGAACTTCCCGAATCTTCTCTGTCACATGACTGATCACCTGACCAATGACGCTTCCTACTACTTGGGGTTTCCCCCATATGAATCGGGATTTCCCCGTATTCATCAGCGTTTCGCTGTATTGTTTTTGTTCCTGACGGTGCCGGCGTTTCGCTAGCTTTTCCCGTCCTCAATTTGTGTAACTCTTTTACACGTTGTCCCACTATTTTTGTGAGATTCATGTCCGTGTCCATTTCGGACGATCCGGACGCCATTTACCTTTGTCTACGAAAGTCAGCTTCAGCACCCAATTGAAAAAGTTAATATCTTCCGCAAACTATAAAATCCGATGTCTATCACTATCAATCCGATAAACCTAATCACTTTTCGTCCGTATCTCCTAAATTTTATTAAAATTTTTGCGTTTAAAACCACAATAATTCCTATATTTTGTCGATCTTATTTTCTCTCAGAATAACCCTGATAATTTGTAAACTGTAATGACCTTGACCTTTCACAGCTGTTCTCTCATGGGAAACTAAGTTTCACCAGTTCGATAAAATTCTACCTCCTCGCTAGGAAAGCAATTACAGGGAACAAAATGGGCGCTCGCCCGCTCGCAAATGCGAGCTGGACGAGGTTCAGGCGAGTACACAAACAGGTGCACTAGTCCGTATTTGCGAGTGCTCTAATCTGCTGTAGTCTACCCAACATCGTCAAATACACACCTTGCATACATACAACAAAAGGACAAAAGCGTCTGAAAATCCATTTCGTTCACTGAGATGTTTAAAAGGTGACAGAAAATAATAAATTTGGGAGACACGGCTCTCGTACTTGACTAGAAAACAGTCTAGGAAGTGATCACTTGTGATTGGCAGGAAACGCTGGCTGTGAACCAATCGCTACGTATCTTATAAATGACGGCAAATCAAAATGGCGGCGCCCATTTGTTTTCATAGGTATGTGTGCGGTCAAAGGCTTAGCATGTAAGACATTTTTACTTACTCGTGTCTAAATGCAAATAAAAGACAATGTAGGACGATTTTGAACCTTACTGAGGTTACCTCTGCGTGTTTTAGTATGTTTTATCAGAGAAAATAGTCGATTTACACCAGTGGTCACGAGTGACAAAGTAACGCGACACGTGTTTCTGAATGTCACACATTTTCGTCGGTCACTTCCTAGACTGTTTTCTAGTCAAGTAGATAATATACACGAATGGTGAATTGTATAATAAAATGGCTTTATATATGTTAGAATGATTTTTGTTCTGATTTTATGGATATTTATTATACGGACCAGTACTGATTGACACGGACCAGTACCCCTTAAGGTCCACTGGTCCGTAAAAAACAGTACTACCTCGCATCCCATTTTGATCCCTGCAATTACGATGACGTCTAAAACGCGGGCCGTACCATACCGTACATTGTACGGAATGATTTATTTCCTTATTTTCGAACAGATGTCGTAATAATTGTGTTTTTATGTGTTAGTATCAATTATCTGTATTTGCAACTAATCCTTTTAATGTAAGAAAACTAACTCCAGTAGTGTTGATTTTGATTTCTTCTGACATTCTTATTACCATTACTGTAACTTCATTGCGATTATTGGTGCTCCGAAAATTTCAATTTGATTAATTACTTCAAATGAATTTAGATAAAATGTGGTTTGATTTTAAAAATGAAACTAACAGTTCTTCGATTATTTTTTACGGTTAAAGAAAGCTTATAAAGCCAAGTTATGGTACATTTACGGTACGGCCCGTGTTTTATCCATAACCGTTTTCCCTCCCCACTTGCCAGTGTTTTAGACGTCATCGTAATCAATCTCCTTGCGAGGAGGTAGAATTAGTTTCCATCATATTTCAACTCTGCAGAAAAGCTGTTCTTTTCCTTTTTCATTTTTTGATCGAAATTTTGACCGATACTGGTATGCACCCTAGTCATGTAGAGACTCGAAGCACAACATATATAAAACAGGTTTTGATCTGCATAAAGGGCCCCTCTACAGGGGTACAACTTGGGAACAATAATTTACTACGTTAACTCTATACCCTTTGATATTTCATGTTCTCCATCTGCTGGGGCCCAATCACGGAGATGTTTTGCTATTTTAATGGGACTTTTATCAAGCTGCTGACACTTTTTTGTTCAAATCAAGAATTTCTTTATTTTGTTCACTTAATTCAGTTTAATCTTTCTTGCTTTTGCCATTTGACACACTTTTATTACCTTAATGAACTCAAATTGGCCAAGACTAACATTGACTAAACTCATTCCCCTCTATCATTAATCTCATTAGACAGCACAGAGATATGCAGACTTGTTTCTTAAATGTGATCTGGGCTGAAAATGCACCTTCACAGTCAGCTGTGACCTAATTATGATGACAGTTTAATCACAGTGCCGGAGCCTGCTAGGGTTTGTGATAGGCAGGATATGTCTTGTCTATATGACCATTAACTCATCTTTTACTGCATGTTTCAAACTGTTTGGAGACCATGGCCAAACAGTGCTGGAGACTGCTAGGATTTGTGATAGGCAGGGTGCGTTTTGTCTATATGACCATTAACTCATCTTTTACTGCATGTTTCAAACTGTTGGAAGTACCATGGCCAAACTGTTCTGGAGACTGCTAGGGTTTGTGATAGGCAGAATATGTCTTGTCTATATGACCATTAACTCATCTTTTACTGCATGTTTCGAACTGTTGGGAGACCATGGCTAAACAGTGTTGGAGACTGCTAGGATTTGTGCTAGGCAGGGTACGTTTTGTCTATATGACCATTAACTCATCTTCTACTGCATGTTTCAAACTGTTGGGAGACCATGGCCAAACAGTGCCGGAGCCTGCTAGGGTTCGTAATAGGCAGGATATGTCTTGTCTATATGACCATTAACTCATCTTTTACTGCACGTTCAAACTGTTTGGAGACCATGGCCAAACAGTGCTGCAAACAGGGAGAAATTCAAGATGGCCGCCACGGCTAAAAGTAGATTTTAAAAATGCGATTTTGTGGCGACTACTTCTGAAAAAACATAAGAGATATTGATTTGGAACCTTTACCAAAATGACTGGCACGACATGTAGTTGGTCCTAACCAAAGGTCATTTTGATTGGATGTCAAACATGGCCACCAGTGGCCATCTTTGTTTACATAGAGTTATATAGGAAAATCTTGTAGCGACCACTCCTATGAAACTACTTTACGGATTTTCATGAAACTTCACAGGAATGTTCCTCTTGATAACTTGTTGGTCCTTGAAAAATTTCAGGTCGGCCGGAAAATAGATCTTACTCCTCTGTAACTACTTGATGGAATTTCATGAAACTTGACAGGAATGTTGCTCTTGACGTCTAATTGATCCTAGCAAAAATTCAGGTCGGCCAGAAATTCAAGATGGCCACCATGGCTAAAAATAGATTTTAAAAATGCGATTTTGTGGAGACTACTTCTCAAAAACCATAAATGATATTGATTTGGAACTTCTACCAAAATGACTGGCACAACAAGTAGTTGGTCCTAACCAAAGTTCATTTTGATCGGATGTCAAACATGACCGCCAGCCGCCATCTTTGTTTACATAGAGTTACATAGTAAAAGCTTGTAGCGACCACTCCTATGAAACTACTTTATGGATTTTCATGAAACTTCACAGGAATGTTGCTCTTGATAACTAGTTGGTCCTTGAAAAATTTCAGGTCGGCTGGAAAATAGATTTTTAAAAAACAAATGTGTAGCAACTACTTCTTGAAAACTTTAAGTGATATTTGATATGGGGCTTTTTCTAAAATGATCAGCATGACATGGTGTTGCTCCCTGTTGAAAAGTATTTCAACATTAAACATGGCTGCCACGGCCATCTTTGTTTATATAGAGTTATATAGTAAAAACTTGTAGCGACTACTCTGAAACTACTCGACAGATTTTCATGAAACTTCACAGAAATATTATCTAGCTATCAAAAACGTATCAGTAGAGCTTCAAGGTCATTGACCTCTTGTTTTGTGTGCTATAGGCAGGATATGACCATTAACTCATATTTTACTGCAGGTTTCAGATTGTGGGGAGACCATGGCCAAACAGCGCTGGTGACTGCTAGGGTTTGTGTGTGATAGGCGGGATATGTCTTGTCTATGTGAACATTGACTCATCCTTTACTGCATGTTTCAGATTGTGGGGAGACCATGGCCAAACAGCGCTGGAGACTGCTAGGGTTTGTTTGATTAATGCCACTGCGACAGGGACTGAGATATTGAAAAACCTTATCCTGCCAGGTAATTTAACAAATCTTTACTTTTTCAACCCACCCATGTTGTCACTGACATTTCTTATTAGGCCCCTATGGGTTTCTACCGGATGGGACTATAATGTTGACTCGATATCCGACCAAGTCGTGTCCTGGCAATAACTTCTTTAATTCATTCAATTCCAAAAGCGAATTCAGAGAATTATGGTCCACCGCCTGATAGGAACTGCCAATGTAAAAATCGGTTTATATATATTAAAAGCCTCGGCAATAATTCTGATTTTTTAAAAATCAAGGGACTATAACTCCAACATGATAGGTACAATCTGGCTGGTTATCAAACTTGGCCGAGATTTTTTAAACATTGACCCCAAATTTCATAAAAACTGAAATATAAATGTTTAAGTTAGGCAAAATAAAATTATACCTGTGTTTACTGTAACATTGCTGAAAAAAATAGGGTAGGAAGGTGGGCATTTTATTTTATTTTTTTATTTTATTTTTTGGCGAAGTTTAAGGTGGCGATGAGCTTTGATGAATGGGAAAATGTGGTATTTTAAAAACTACAATAGATAACAATGTGAAATTGTGTATGTTTTATTGTTTCCCAAAAGGCCTGGTAACAACTGGCTCTTTTCCCAAACATTTGGTATTATTACAAAGGGGTAAAACAGTTTTAAATGTTTTCCGCAAGTCCGAAAGAGGGTCAGCTCCAACAGCAATGAGTACATGAGTCGGCTGGGATCAGTCCAGCTCCATACAGTGTGATCTCCAGTGGGGCCTGACATGTTATGAGTGACTTGACTTCCTTGCTCTTCCTGAATATATGACCGTCAGGAATGATGGGGACCCACAGGTGTAGTCAAATTCTGTGATTGACATAACCAAGAGCAGTTCTTGCCTTCCAGACAGCTGCAAAAATATTCAAAGTTATAATGTCAAATGTTAATTGACCATTTGAATAGTTTTGTAAAAGTGTTGACTTAATTACATGTATATTACTTCTCTAACATCAGAAAGTAATAAATATTTGTAATTTATGTGATCGCATGAACATTATTATTTTTTGAACAATTGTTTTTGCTTTTTTTCAATAAAATAAAAAGGAGTCTGGAGTGTTTTCAGAGAGTCGGTCGGGTTACATTAAACTGAGGTATAATTTTATTTAGCATTATTGAACGGAAACCGCAAAAATCTTCAATTAAAAAAAATCCAAGGGCCATAACTCTGGCATGATAGCACGGTGCAATCAGGCTGGTTATCAAACTTGGCCAAGATATTATCCCCATCTTTCATCATGAGTGGATTATAAATGTTACAGTAACTTAGCGGAAATCGCAAAAATCATCAATTTTTAAAAATCAGACGAACCTGGCCGAGATATTATGCCCATAAACATTTACCCCAAGTTTCATCAAGATTGGATTATAAATGTTTAAGTTACTGAGCGGAAACAGCGAAAATCTTCAATTTAAAAAACCAAGGTTCATAACTCCGGCATTAAAGGTGCAATCTGGCTGGTTATCGAACTTGACCTAAATATTATAGCCATAAACATTGTCCTAAAGTTTCATCAAGATCGGATTAAAATTTTAAAGTTATTCGTCAGAAACAAAAGTCGCTTTTGAAAAATCCAAGGGCCATAATTCAGACATGATAGGTGCAAACAGGCTGGTTATCGAACTTGATATTATCCCCGTGTTTCATCATGAATGGATTATAAATGCTACAGTTACTGAGCAGAAACCAATTTTTAAAAATCAAAGGTCCATAACTCCAGGATGATAGTTCCATTCTGGAACTTTGTTATTAAAGGTGCAATCTGGCTGGTTATCAAACTTGACCATGAAAGTTATCGAGTTGAAGTTTGTTTTTCTCATCAGAATCACACATACAAAGTCAAAAACATAAATAAATCTCAAGATAAATGTTTTAATTTACATGTTGCAAAGAAATAATTTGCAGCAACTCTGCAGTTCTGCAGATTAGAAGGTTTGCGGCCCATTCTCTGTATTTTATCTTGATGTAAATGGAGGATGAGCCTGGCATATTCATTCCTGTTAGGGGCCATATAACCGTTCATGTGTTGGTGCGCCGTAAAATAGTGCGCCGTAAAACCCAATTCAATGGCCTGCGACCCACATTTGCGGATTACACAAAATGTCCACCATTTGCATTCAAAATTATCATCATCATGGCTTTTTTCACAGCATATTTCCCTAGCCATCAGCTTGATTCTTACAAATATTATGTTTTTTTGAAATGTCTAAGGCTAAATATTATTTTAAAACTAAGATAGATGATGTATGTTCTACGATTCGAAAGATTACAATGGATGAAAATGTACTAATTTTTTAAGGGATTTACCCGGAATACATATCACGTTATAGATCTACCTCTGTTTTTAGCTCTACTGATCCGTCCGTCCGTCTGTCCGTCTGTAAACTTTTTTTGTAGCGACTACTCCGCTGAAACTACTGAATGGATTTTCATGAAACTTTACAGAAATGTTGCCCATGAAGTCTAGTTGATCCTAGCAAAAGTTCATATTGATGTGAAATCCAAGATGGCCGTCAAATCTAAAAATAGATTTTTAAAAAACAAATTTGTAGTGACTTCTTCTTGAAAACTCGAAGTGATATTGATATGGGACTTTTTCTAAAATTATCAGCATGACATGATGTTGGTCCTTGTCGAAAATCATTTTGATTAGACGTTAAACATGGCTGCCAGTGGCCATCTTTGTTTACATAGAGTTATTTAGTAAAAACTTGTAGCGACTACTCCTCTGAAACTACTCTACGGATTTCCATGAAATTTCACAGGAATGTTACTCTTGATGTTTAAATGATCCTAGCAACATTTAAGGTTGGTCGGAAATTCAAGATGGCCGCCACAGCTTAAAATAGATTTTCAAAAAACAAGTTTGTAACGAGTACTTCTTGAAAACTATAAGCGATATTGATATGGGACTTTTTCTAAAATGATCAGTATGAAATGATGTTGATCCTTGTCGAAAATTATTTTGATGCGACGTTAAAATGGCCGCCAGCTGCCATCTTTGTTTACATAGAGTTATATAATGAAAACTTGTAGCGACTACTCCTCTGAAACTACTTGACGGATTTTCATGAAACTTCACAGGAATGTTGCTCTTGATGTCTAATTGATCCTAGCACAATTTCAGGTCGGCCGGAAATTCAAGATTGCCACTACGGCTAAAAATTAATTTTCAAAAAACAAGTTTGTAGCGACTACTTCTTGAAAACTATAAGTGATATTGATATGCGTCTTTCCCTAAAATGATCAGTATGACATGATGTTGATCCTTGTCGAAAATTATTTTGATTCGAAGTTAAACATGGCTGCCAGTGGCCATATTTATTTACATATTGAGAGTTATATAATGAAAACTTGTAGCGACTACTCTTCTGAAACTACTTGACGGATTTTCATGAAACTTCACACGAATGTTGCCCTTGACGTCTAATTGATCCTAGCAAAACTTCAGGTCAGCCGGAAATTCAAGCTGGCCGCCACGGCTAAGAATAGATTTTAAAAAAACAAGTTTGTAGCGACTACTTTTTGAAAACTATAAGTGATATTGATATGGGACTTTTTCTAAAATGATCAGTATGACATGATGTTGGTCCTTGTCAAAATTCGTTTTGATTCGATGTTAAACATGGCTGCCAGCAGCCATCTTTGTTTACATAGAGTTATCTAGTAAAATCTTGTAGCGACTACTCCTCTGAAACTACTGGACGGATTTTCATGAAACTTCACAGGTATGTTGCTCTTGATGTCTTATTGATCCCAGCAAAATTTCAGGTTGGCCGGAAATTCAAGATGGCCACCATGGCTAAAAATACGATATGGGACTTTTTCTAAAATGATCAGTATGACATGATGTTGATCCTTGTCAAAAGTTTTTTGATTTGACGTTTAACATGGCCGCCAATGGCCATCTTTGTTTACATAGAGTTATATATATAATGAAAACTTGTAGCGACTACTCCTCTGAAACTACTTGACGGATTTTCATGAAACTTCACAGGAATGCTGATCTATTGGGGTAGGAATTCGGGCGTTTTCCCGGAATCCATAATATTTTATGACGACAGAGTACCTGTATCTGCAGCTGTCTATGTGTACCAAAGAAACAACAAACAATATACTTGTTTTATGCAACTTTAATTCTGACAGTGCTGTTGTATATAATTTGAAACATACTGGTATTGAGGTCCTGCAAAACAAAATAAAAAATAAATAAAATCAGACCTACCGACCCCGTTTTTTTTGGGCATGTAACAGGAAAACATCACTATTTTTTTTTTAGGCCTAAATGATATGGCCAATTTTGATGAAACTTCACAGGAAGCATCCTTGGGTGGCCCTTTATCAAAATACAGTGTTACTTATCACTTTGACTTTGTCTGTGAAAATGACAACTCCTGTCAAAAAACAACATCTTAGCAAGGATATTTTATCACTATTACCAAAGCGAAAAACAAATAAAGCATAAGTATTGCAGAAGAATGCATATTAAAAGAAAAATCCGAACTTAAACAAACTTAACTGGAAATGTTTTTTAAATAAGGGTCGCATACATACATCACAGTAGCATACATTGTATGCTTATGCTTAGTTTAGTAAATACTACACATGTGTGAAAAAAATGAAAACCCGACATTGGCGATTGGGATTGAACAATCATCCAACCAGCTGACCATAGGCTTTTCCCCCACCTTTGTGGACCTAGCTCCTGGGTCAAACTTTACAAATAATTTGATATTTTTAGCTCGACTGTTCGATGGTTATGGTCACAAATTGCATTTATGTGTTGATAGGCTCTTAGCATCAGGTTAATGTTTATGTCCGCATTTCTTAACATGTAAATAACTTCAACAGTTTTTATCCAGTCATCATCAAACTTACATACTTTATTATAAATGGAATGATGATCGTATCTATTGAGTTCAAGATCAATGTATGAAAGGTCAAGGTCACAAAAGGGTCAACGTTCAAATGCATTTACATAATTTATACGTTTAACATATTTTCTTCAAATTTTCAACTTATAAAATTTGCATTATGTATCCTTTGAAAGGGTTACAGAGCTCCAGATAAGGATTTGGACATAGAGTATTTTTACTCCATTGTTTTATTTTAATTGGGTATTTGCATTTTACAATTGGGTAAAAAAAATTTTTTTACATCATTATTTATTTTTCAGTTGGGTATTTTTACCCTACCCGGATGTTTTCAATTGTAAAATTAACTAACAACAAAGAAAACACATAATCAAACATGGTACTCACGTTTGAGTCATTTACGGTCTTTTTACTTACACGGTTCCCAGAGTGCTTTTGTTGCGTTTTACGATCAACGTTTTCCAACACATCAGATAATATATCTTGAACCTTGCTTTGTGAACCTATGCTGTGTTGATGAGCCGTTAAACAACATTCAATTGTGAATCTTGGACAACATTGAATAGTACGTCATCTAAGGTTATTTTTGAAATTTGTTTTGCCTTCGTTGACTTACTGTGGACAAAACAGTTACTAATTATATTTATTTGTGTTTTTTGCGGTGTGTTTTTTTCTGTTTGTTTTCATTCGCCGACATTTTTAACCGACGCTTGATTTAGATCGCCGAGCGCCTACATGATATTAAAAGGGTGCAGGCAAAAATGAGTAAATCGCGCACAATTAAAACTAAATTTTGGAACCAGTCTGTTCACTCGGCAGTTTCGGTCTTTTACCTATATTTGATTTTGTTTCGAGATATTGTGAGAACTCTGGGCCAATACGCGATCGATTAAAATGAAAAATTGCAAATATGCAAGCAATTTGCGAGGAATTGCATATCAAACATTTCTTTTGCGTTATGATACGCATGGTTTTAAATTTATATTGCTTTTTCTACCATTTTATTTGCGTAATTACGCAAATACGCACCTTATCTGGAGGTCTGGGGTTATTATGAAATTTTTTCCTTCTTGACATATCCAGCTCGCTCCTTTGTTTTCACTTTTTAGATCACCTGAAGGCTCAAGATGATCTATTGGGATCTATTGGGATCACTCTTCGTCCGTCGTCCATTGTCCGTCGTTAATTGTTCTTCAAACAACTTCTCCTCAGAAACTGCTAGGCCCATTTTGACCAAACTTCACGTGGATGATCCTTAGGTGAATGCTTTTTAGATTTGTTAAAATTAGGTCAGCGCGACATCCAAGATGGCCGCCATAACGGTATATGGTCGAAACCTTAAGAACCGCTGGACAGATTTCAACAGTTTTTAGCTCGACTATTCGAAGAATAAGAGAGCTTATGTAATCACCCCGGGGTCAGCGTTGGCGTCGGCGTCACACATCAAGGTTTGCGTGTAAGCTGTGTTTACAAGTCTATATCTCTTACATTTCTTATCCTAGCACAACCAAATTTGGCCAATTTGGCCATGGGCTTCCTTATAGCATTATCTTAAGGGCTGCATCAGCAATTTTGGTTCCTGAAACCCATGGGCTCCCATGGAACCCAAATTAAAATGTGTCCTATTTCACATCAAATTTTGCATGTAAGCTGTGTTTACAAGTCTATATCTCTCCCCCCCCCCCCCCCCCCCCCCCCCCCCCCCAAACTTTTTTTTTTTTTTAAATATTTCTGTGTTGTTTTGGTTTACCAAGTCTGTTCAAATGGTGACCCTAGGGTTCACATTTGGCCCCGCCCCAAGGGTCACATGTTTTATATAGACATGTATAGGGAAAAACTTAAAAAATCTTCTTCTCTGAAACTGCAAGAGCCAGAGGTTTAATATTTTGCATTTGCTATAAGCTTGTGGTCCTCTACAAAGTTGTTCAAATGGTGACCCACAGGGTCACATTTGGCCCCACCCCAGGGTGTCACGATTTTACATAGGCTTGTATAGGGAAAATCTGAAAAAAATCTTCTTCTCTGGAATCACATGGCACAGAGCTCTCATGTATTACATGTAGCATCAGCTAAGGTCCTCTACTAAGTTTGTTCAAATGGTGACCCTGGGGTCAAATTTGTCCCCGCCCCGAGAGTCACATTTTTACAATAGACTTATATAGAATTTTCTTTTAAAAAATCTTCTTCTCGGAACTACAAGAGCCAGAGGTT
>JAWPHD010010622.1:0-91855 GCA_037043455.1 Cyrtodaria siliqua
AAGTTTTTTCAAGTATTTGACCTAGTGACCTAGTTTTTGACCCCACATGACCCATTTTTGAACTTGACCGAGATTTCATTGAGACAAACATTCTGACAAAGTTTCATCAAGATCGGGTCAAAAATATGGCCTCTAGAGTGTACACACGGTTTTTCCAAAGTTTGACCTAGTGACCTAGTTTTTAAAACCATGTGACCCATTTTTGAACTTGACCAAGATATAATTAAGACAAACATTTTGACAAAGTTTCATCAAGATTGGGTCAGAAATACGGCTTCTAGAGTGTACACAAGGTTTTTCAAGTATTTGACCTAGTGACCTAGTTTTTAACCCCATGTGACCCATTTTCAAACTTGACCAAGATATAATTAAGACAAACATTCTGACAAAGCTGCATCAAGATCGGGTAAAAAATATGGCCTCTAGAGTGTACACACTGTTTTTCCAAAGTTTGACCTAGTGACCTAGTTTTTAACACCATGTGACCCATTTTTGAACTTGACCAAGATATAATTAAGACAAACATTTTGACAAAGTTTCATCAAGATTGGGTCAGAAATGTGGCTTCTAGAGTGTACACAAGGTTTTTCAAGTATTTGACCTAGTGACCTAGTTTTTAACCCCATGTGACCCATTTTCAAACTTGACCAAGATATAATTAAGACAAACATTCTGACAAAGTTGCATCAAGATCGGGTAAAAAATATGGCCTCTAGAGTGTACACACTGTTTTTCCAACGTTTGACCTAGTGACCTAGTTTTTAACACCATGTGACCCATTTTTGAACTTGACCAAGATATAATTAAGACAAACATTTTGACAAAGTTTCATCAAGATTGGGTCAGAAATACGGCTTCTAGAGTGTACACAAGGTTTTTCAAGTATTTGACCTAGTGACCTAGTTTTTAACACCATGTGACACATTTTCAAACTTGACTAAGATATAATTAAGACAAACATTCTGACAAAGTTGCATCAAGCTCGGGTCAAAAATATGGCCTCTTAGAGTATACACAAGGTTTTTCCAATATTTGACCTAGTGACCTAGTTTTTGACCCCACATGACCCATTTTCGAACTTGACCGAGATTTCATTGAGACAAACAATTAAGATAAACATTCTGACAAAGTTGCATCAAGCTCGGGTCAAAAATATGGCCTCTAGAGTCTACACAAGGTTTTTCCAATATTTGACCTAGTGACCTAGTTTTTAATTTCATGTGACCCATTTTCGAACTTGATCAAGATATAATTAAGATAAACAATTTGACAAAGTTTCATCAAGATTGGGTAACAAATATGACCTCTAGAGTGTACGCAAGTTTTTTCAAGTATTTGACCTAGTGACCTAGTTTTTAACCCCACATGACCCATTTTTGAACTTGACCGAGATTTCATTAAGACAAACATTCTGACAAAGTTTCATCAAGATCAGGTCAAAAATATGGCCTCTAGAGTGTACACGGTTTTTCCAAAATTTGACCTAGTGACCTAGTTTTTAAAACCATGTGACCCATTTTTGAACTGACCAAGATATAATTAAGACAAACATTTTGACAAAGTTTCATCAAGATTGGATCAGAAATACGGCTTCTAGAGTGTACACAAGGTTTTTCAAGTATTTGACCTAGTGACCTAGTTTTTAACCCCATGTGACCCATTTTCAAACTTGACCAAGATATAATTAAGACAAACATTCTGACAAAGTTGCATCAAGCTCGGGTCAAAAATATGGCCTTTAGAGTGTACACAAGGTTTTTCCAATATTTGACCTAGTGACCTAGTTTTTGACCCCACATGACCCAGTTTCGAACTTGACCGAGATTTCATTGAGACAAACATTCTGACAAAGTTTCATGATGATTGCCTCAGAAATGTGGCCTCTAGAGTGAACACAAGCAAAAGTTAACGGACGGACGACGGACGACGGAAGACGGACAACACACCATCCCATAAGCTCTGCTGGCCCTTGGCCAGTAGAGCTAAAAAATGTAGCAAAACTCTATCTGGGTGTTCAGGTCATATATATAACGTATAAAAATTTTATGTGCCGCTTAAAAGTAAAGTTTTATTCACGGTTTCTAAAAATACTCGTAATTGAATATATATGCATAAAATGACTTATGAGTTGCTACCTCTTAATTCGACACTCCAGTTTTGGAGTTTGGCTTGGCTGGTTAAAACCGTTTATATTGTGTCTATCGAGTTTTGAAATATTGAGTTTTGAAATGTAAGTTATATATATATACCACGTCGTCAGTAGGTTTAGAAACACAAAGGAAATAATTAAAAAGAAAGGAAAGAAGAAAACTATGTTTTAAGTGAGATTTGAACCCAGGAGCTGAATATTTCAAGGGGACATTTATCAATTTAAAGGGCAATAACTTACTAGGACGATTCCGAAAATAATTTTGCCGCGTCACATCCCATTATTTTTATCCATTAAAGGGCAATAACTCTGGCGTTACTAAGACTATTCCAAATAAATTTGCCGCGTCACATCCCACTAATATTGAAGTTTAATGAAAATCAAACAAACGGTTATCAAGATATGGCTGTCCAGACGGACAGAATTAAGCAATGTTTATCAATTAAAGGGCAATAACTCTGGCTTGACAGGGGCGCTTCCGGAAAAAAATAGCCGCGTCTCATCCAACTATCAGGATAAACATTATTAACAAGCGTAATACACTGGAACTATATAGCCTAGTTTAAAATATCTCGTTATATTCAACGATATATCACTGTAACGGTTGCAACGTTAGGAGAATAAGCAAGGCAATACGAAAGTTATCGCTGTAACGTTTGCAACGATAGGAGAGTAAGCAAAGCAATGCGAAAGATTTCAGATGTGTGCGTTATTTTCACATTTTAGGGGTATTAAAATAGAAATAGAACGTCGTTTACGGTGAATTATCTTGAAATATATCACGGTTTGTCGTTCAATTGTAACAAATAATTTCACTCGCACTTCGGGCTCATGAAATTATGGTTTAGGCCAAATAAAATTATACCTGTGTTTACTGTAACATTGCTGAAAAAAATAGGGTAGGTAGGTAGGCATTTTTTTTTTTTTTTTTTTTTTTTTTTTTTGGCGAAGTTACATTTAAGGTGGCGATGAGCTTTGATGAATGGGAAAATGTCTTTAAAAACTACAATAGATAAATATATGAAATTGTGTATGTTTTATTGTTTCCCAAAAGGCCTGGTAACAACTGGCTCTTTTCCCAAACACTTGCAATTATTACAAAGGGGTAAAACAGTTTTAAATGTTTTCCGCAAGTCCGAAAGAGGGTCAGCTCCAACAGCAATGAGTACATGAGTCGGCTGGGATCAGTCCAGCTCCATACAGTGTGATCTCCAGTGGGGCCTGACATGTTATGAGTGACTTGACTTCCATCATGCTCTTCCTGAATACCGGTATATGACCGTCAGGAAGGATGGGGGACCCACAGGTGTAGTCAAATTCTGCGGTTGACATACATGTAACCAAGAGCAGTTCTTGCCTCCCAGACAGCTGAAAAAATATTCAGTTATAATGTCAAATGTTAATTGACCATTTGAATAGTTTTGTAAAAGTGTTGACTTACATGTATATTACTTCTCTAACATCAGAAAGTAATAGATATTTATAAATTTCTCATGAGTCATGTTAGTTATTATGAGCCTATATTGAGGTTGAGTTCAGAAAATTATTATGGAACGGCATACTTCTTCAAGAAGTTATAATGCAGTAGTAGTCGATGCCAATGCTTAGTGCTGAGAAGCAAGTAAACATATGCACATTAATATTACTGTTTTAGAAACAAACTTACGACAGGTGTCCTGGAACTCGGCGCATTTACCGACCTGTTTGTGGTCCTTGTCAAACAAATATGGAGAGTGCACGCCATAACATTAGCGCTTCCATGTGCTGACATTTTTGAAACTGTACAGCCAAAACAGCACTGGGAGACGCCATTTTGACTGTTTTATACCAGTCCTGTGCACAGTATACCGTGAAATTCACACGCTTTCAAAACCGCACCGCGAAATTGAAAATGGCACCGTGATCTCATGAACATTATTATTTGTTCAACATTTGTTTTTTTTTGTGTTTTTTTTGTTTTCAATAAAATAAAAAGGAGTCGGGGGTGTTTTCAGAGGGTCGGTCGGGTTACAGTAAACTCAGATATAATTTTATTTGGCCTTACAATTGAACTCCAAACCGTGATATATTACACGATAATTCACCGTAAATGATGTTCTATTTCTTAAGTGTAATGAAAATTCAACCTGCAGTTATGAAGATATGGCTCCAGACGGAAGGACGGACAACGCCATATTAATATCCCTCTGCCTTCGGCAGGGGATAACAACAAAGGAATATTTACATTTTCCCATTCTCCTGCCTCCAATTTCCCTCCCCCTGTCCTCCATGTGAGGGGAGCCCATAAACCAGAGGACGGGGGCGTATCATTGATAAAACAAAACAACAGACATATGTAAAAAAACAAACAAACAAAAACATTCCAATGGTGGTGATGATGGGGTGGGGGTATGGTTGGAGGGTGGGGGAGTGGGTGGGGGCGAAACATCTTGTTAATTTGATAAAACAAAACAAATATGTAAAAAAAACAAAAAACATTCAGGTGGGGGTGATGATGGGGTGGGGGATGGTTGGGGGATGGTGGTGTTGTGATGGGGCAGGGGGGCAACATAGCTATAGGTGTAGAATTGATAAACCAAAACAACACAGAAATATATATGTAAAAAAAAATGGGTTTCAAGTGGGGGGTGGGGTGGGGTGGAGTGGGGGGTAAAGATCGGATGGAAAATGGAGAAAAAAATCAGCTTTCGTGGGGGTGGGGGTGGCGGTTGGCGGGTGGAGGGTGGCGGGGTGGGTGAGGTGGCGGGCATATGTGTAAGAACGGACTAAAACAACTCAGAAATATGTAAAAAAAAATAATTAAAAAATCAGCTTTCGGGGTATGGGGGAGTGGGGTTGAGGGGGAGGATGAGGGAGCCCATGTTCCAATATGTGTCCATGCCCAAATATGGGTGAAGTATGAATAATATAAATAATGCTGTAAGAAATCCCAAACCAAAATTTAGGGTGAGGTAAGAAAAACAGCTTACACGCAAACCTTGATCTCCCTTTATTGCACATTTTATAGGCCCATCACAATTTGGGTTCCATGGGAGCGCAGAATTTGTAGAAGACAAAATTACTTGATGCAGCCCTTTACAACATACTATAAAGAAACCAATTCCCAAATTTTGTTGAGCTAGTACAAAAAATGTAAGAGATATAGACCTGTAACCACAGCTTACACACAAAATTTGATGTGAAATGAGACACAGCATGTGGGTTCCATGGCAGCCCAGGGGTTACAGTAACCAAAATTACAAAAATTAAATGTAGCCCAGAAGACAATGCTATAAGGAAGTTCATGGCCAAAATTGGTTGTGATAAAATAAGAAATGTAAGAGATATAGACTTGTAAACACAGCTTACATGCAAAATTTGATGTGAAATGGGACACATTTTAAGAGCTATCATAATTTGGGTTCCATTGGAGCCCATGGGCTACAGGAACCAAAATGACTTATGTAGCCCTTACGATATATTCTATAAGGAAGCCCATGGCCAAATTTGGTTGTGTTACTATGAATAGATTGTAAGGTCTGTTTTTACTTGGGGTTCATTTACATGTTACACTTAGAAGTCTCTGTCTTTCTTCTTCTTTTTTTTTTTAAATTCCAAACCCTGTACCGGGTATCGTTCTTCTTCTTTCTTTTTTTATATGTTTTTGTATGTGTTTTTAATTATTTGTTTTACTTCAAAAACCTTTATTGGGGACATATGAAACCACGACATAGAGATAAGGCTTAGGTTATTTACGGTTGTGAAAAGTTGAAAACACAAAAGTTCAGCGATATCTTTAACATGCAGGAGGTATGGCTCTCCCTGCAATGGGATCGATGGCTTTACACTCCACTTGAAAGAATGCATACTTTCAAAATACCTTGCATGAGTAAAAGGTGGGACTGCAGTAAAATACTGTGGGAGTGTGTTTTAAAAAATTTGAGATGTGACCGCTTTTGGAATCGAATCCAAAGAGTCGCAAAGAATGCTATCTTTATGTCATTAAACATGTGTTGATAATGTTAAATGTATAAACAGCCAACGCCCTACAAATATCCGTATTTGCTCATTTTAAATTGAATTACAGTATAAGCTACTGGCTGAAAAAAAATCTACGCGTATTCAACTATTGCATAATAATAGAACGTCCGACGCTCAATTGCTTGACGCTCAGCATATAAAAGGCAGTTCAATGGTCGACCCGGTATCAGAAAAAATTGTGACTGAGTGTGGCAGTACTATAAATAAATACTGAACAGATGATCCATTGGAAGCAAGAAACACAAACAAGAGAGAAAAGTAGCAGACTCGGTTTTATTGAGTCTGTTCATGAGCGGTAATTATAAGATGCAACACTTCTCACGCCTCCTAGCACTGGCTTAAGCAATATTCTACTTTAAAGCAACACAGTAAATAACAAGAGGCCCAAGAGGGCCTGTGGACGCTCTACTCGCTAATATGGCTCTTATAACATCAATGAAACGAGTGACTATCGTCTTAAAGAGGCAAAATATAGCATGCATGTTCAACTAAATCAAGAGCCATAACTTTGCCATTACTGGTCCGATCTGGCTGGTTTTCGAACTTGGCCAGTAGAGATAATAAAAAAAAAAAATTACAAAAAAAATTAATTAAAAATTAAAAAAATTAAAAAAAAATATATAAAAAGATTTTTTTTTTAAAAAAATCTGGTAAAGTTTGGTAAAGATCAGATGAAAAATGAAGGCCCTATCACCTTAACAAGGCAAAATATAGCATATTTAACGAAATCAAGGGCCATAACTCCGCTGTTACTAGTTCGATCTGACTGGTTTTCGAACTTGTCCGAGCTTTCATTGACATTAACAATCTGGTAAAATCTGGTAAAGATCAGATGAAAAATGAAGGCCCTATATCTTAACGAGACAAAAGTTAACAACGGACAACTCGGCATCCCATAAGCTCTGCTGATAAAACTTCTGATTTGTAGTCGGGGAGACTTTTTACGTCTGCCACACAGCACTAAACAAACACTAGTGTGAGCATGCGTTTTAATTCATTATTTAATGACACCATGTCCATGGACTTGTTTTAAGAAAGCATATAGCCTTATAACCAGATAACCACACTCCATTCAATTTAATGCTTCTTTTTCAAATGTTTATACTTATTTTGTTTAGTTTTCTATTTTCAATGTTACTCACATGAACATGCCACCCTACATGTCGCTGTATTTACATGTAATATATATATACATTTCTTGAAAGTATTTATAGTAACAAACACCATTGGAGAACATATGTATGACAGTTATAGAACAATGAACTTCCTGCGTCATCTTTTTTCTTTTTTTAAAAATGTTACAAATACTTCCGTGAATGTTGAAAAGGTGTGAATGCCAAGGTCAATTGTGCTGCTGTTAGGATTTTCAATGTATGTAGTCCAGTTAAGGACTCCAAAGTAAGATAAGTAGAAACAGAGAGTTTCTCTTTTCACTATCTGTTCAAATTTCATGAAACTAATTTGAAATTACTACATGGGATTATATATTTCTGGTAAAAATAACTTCATCACTGTTTTGAGTATATTAATATAAACATAAATTATAACTACTTATTCAACTATTCTTATTACTTTAGGTAAATTAAACACTTATTTTTTTATTTATATTATGTTAATACAATACAATTGGGTATATACCCATCTGTTCTTATATACCAATTTTGTAAAGGGAAGTAATAACTTTTGTATAATTATTTCTCTAACACTTAGGTCCCTTTATAAGGGGTTGTCAATCATTTATCCGTTTCAACCAATCAAACCAAAACGATACCTCCGACAAACAACAGCTCGTGTCACTGTATAATAAAGCATGTGCAACTATGTTACAATATAACCTATTGTCAATATACTCCGACATCAACAATAGGGTGGAGATATCTAAGTACTGGTGACATGTCTGGTGTTTAATGTAACTACAAGTACATTTCTACAAAAGAACCTTTCAGAACTTTTTAATGTATATTTCTAAAAAAATAAATGTTCAATACAATAATTAAGATAGATATTCCATGCAATCTCTATGGACATTAACTGTTAAGACAAACCTTAAAGGGACACATGGCAATCTTAATTTTTTAAAAACTAGCGGCATCCCCTTAGTCTTTCTACATAAATTGCATTTGTTTTATCATTAATGTTAATTATAAGAATTGTATTCAGCCATTTGTTTTTACATATTATTAATTTTTGTATAATATATTAAAACTTATAGTCTTATAAGACGAAATAGTGAATACTTCAAAATTTGATTTATTTAAATGAAACCGGGGTAAAAGTAAAAATGATACTGGATATATAAATCGAGACTCATTTCAAATACTTCAAGATTGCCGTGTGTCCCTTTAAATGGCATCGTTCGAACCCATGTGATTGATTACGTTTATTCTTAAATGGATGCCTATCAATAATTATGTAGGACACCGAAGCATTGTGGTGTAGTGGTTAGAACGTCTGCCTTGCATTCGGGAGGTCGTGGGTCCGAGTCCCCTGACCGCGTCATACCAAAGACTTTAAAAATGGAGTAGTTACTTGTAACCCATGCTTGACAAGCAAATAATGGGTAGTACTACATCTGGTCAACCCGGTGTCAGAATAATGTGTCTGGGTGGGGTATCATGTACTACGGCGTGGTATTCCAGTGTGGCAGCACTATATCTGCTTCAAGTAGACTGTAGATATAGACATAGCACTACACACAATCACTCACACAATAGTCCAGACATAATGCCGAGTCAACGGGGGATTCTTCCCGGGGGGCTCATATGGTAGAGGGACTTTAAACCTTAGAAATCATCATAATTATGTATGACGTCGATCAGTAAAATTCTGCTGAGAAACAGGGTGTCTGAGATAAAATCCCGTCAGGTGCACCTCTTTTGGATGAGGTCAGGGTATATTTGATGACGCCTGAGTATTTTTGAATGCAAAAAAAAAAATGGAAAAAAAGATAAATTAAATGCTTTTAAACGATCAACATGATAAATAGAATATCATGTTAGTGCCTGATCATATCCAGTTTATCAGGTTGGGCACGAAAAAATGAAGTCCTCGGCACAGCCTAAGGCTTCATTTTTTCTCTCCGCCTCACCTGACAAAATGGATATGATCAGGCACTGACATGATAGTCTCTATATATACATAACTATCTTACAAGTTGACACTTTCTTAAGCAATGAAATCCCTCCACTCAATTCACAAATTGATAAATAGCATACAATATCTGCCTAATACTGCCGTATGCGAGAAATTGCACTTCACACTGATAAGTGATGGGTGTCATGTGACCTGCCAATATTTAGTGTTAAATTTTGAATTTGATGGAAATTAAAGGGACAAGTGACAAGTTTGAATTGTTGAAAACTTGCATTGTGCCGTTAGTTTTTCTACATAACTCACATATAATGTGCAATCACTAATATCAATAGAATAGTTCAAAGCAAATTGTTTTTACATGTTACTAACTGCTGATTTATTGCACCAATAATTTCTTTAAAGGGACAACATCTGTAACTTTTAGCTTATAAAACACACACTAATTACGTTCACAAACTAAACTAAACATTATTGAATATTTACTAATTAAATGCAAGACTGTTTAACGGAATTCAATCGCGGTAAAAAAAAAAAAGTGCCACTTTGTGCATTTGAACTCGCAGCTCAAACTAAAATTACACACTCGGGTAGTGTTGGGAATCGGCTGAAAATTCATGATCGATCATCAGAACATTTAACCAACCGATGATCGATCATTAATCGATTAAACATGGCTGCTATGAAAGACAAATGTAAGCCTTTTTCAAACTATAATGAAGAAAATAATCACATTTCAAGTATGTTCTGGTAATAAAGGAACTGAATGAAACTGACCAACATATATTTTAAAAGCGAAGTTGTGATATTACCCAATATAAATATGTGATTACTTGTTGCAAAATTACAGCTCATTTTATTTTCTTGTATATTTTAGTACAAGAGAATGATATAAGCCATAACTTGGAACAACCGAGTCAAGTCGATCATAATCGATTAATCAGATCAAAGGCATAACTGATTGATGATCGATGAAATAGATTAATCGGAACAACACTACACGCGGGTAATAATAGTAAGCGCGCGATAGCCGACGTCGCTCCTGACTGAGCTAAGCGGGTCCCACATTATTTACAAATAATAATTAAAACTTTTTTTTCTTCATATTCACAAATGTATTACGACAGACTTTTTTGGGTCTATGCTCAAGTTTTCATGTACACATTTCACTGAATAAAAGTCAGACAGTTATTTGGCTATGCTCAATATCTGCTTACTTACAGACAGTGTCCCTTTAAATATTTGGTAGGATAAGAAAGAAAACTGAAAACTCAGAATTTTAATTAATTATATGCAAGCAGGGTAAATCGAGGTGATAAATTTTTAATACACGATTAACTTCAAGATTACCGTGTGTCCCTTTAACGCTGAGCTATGCTTCACTTTACTTGCGCGGCAGATTTGTAACCGGAGGCCTCAGGTTCAATCCTCCATGATGCCACGGAGTTTCGTCGGTGTGTTCTTGGGCAAGACATTTTCCCTAAGCCTCGTCCGTCAGATGGGGATGTAAACCGGGCGGTCCCGTGTATCGGTCTATCCTCCGAGCACGTTAAAAAAACGTAGGAATTTATTCGATAATAAGAGTAGGGCACAGTTCCCGGATTCCTATGTATCCTAAATTCAAAATATAAACAATAACCTATCTACAAAATATGCTTCAGACTCAGTTTCATATAAATGTGCAAGTGGGCTCATATTCTGCTGGTTAAACCTTGATTTCTATACCCCCACCATCGAATCATATAGCGTTAGCCATGTCCTTCCGTACGTACGTACGTCTTTCCATCCGTCCCGAACAGTGTGTGTTTAATTCATCCCACAATTTTTAACTGATTGCTTCGAAACTTTACAGGATGCTTGCTTAACTATGATATCAAGATGTGTATATCGTTTGGGCATCAAAATCGACCAAATATTACCGGAGTTATTGCCGCTTTTTCGTCAATTTTTACGTGAAAATATCTTGTGTGTCTAACTCCTCCTACACCTTTTAACCGATTGCTTCGAAACTTTACAGGATGCTTACCTAGGATGTCAAGATGTGCATATCGTTTCGGCATTAAACTCGACCCAGTATTACCTTTTTCGTCAATATTACCTCAAAATATCTTGTGTCTATTCACTCACACTCCCACACTTTTCAACTGATTGCTTCTGAACTTTACAGGATGCTTACCTATGTCAAGATGTGCATATTGTTTTGGCGTCAAAATCGACCCAGTATTACCGGAGTTATGGCCCTTCTTTTGTCAAATTTTAGGTTGAAATATCTTTTGTGTCTATCACCTCCCACTCTTTTCAACCAATTGCTAGAAACTTTACAGGATGCTTACCTATGTCAAGATGTGCATATTGTTTCGGCATTAAAATCGACCTCGTATTACCGGACTTACGGGCCTTTTTCGTCAAATTTTAGGGTTGAAATATCTTGTGAGCCTCTCCTCCCACAGTTTTCCTCCGTTTCTTTTCAAACTTTACAGGATGCTTACCTATGATTTCAAAATGTGCATGTCGTTTTGGCGTCAAAATCGACCCAGTATTACAAGAGTTACGGCCTCTTTTTTTGTAAAATTTTATGTTTTACACCAATTGTTTTCAGTGGGGGCATCCGTGTCCCATGGACACATTTCTATTTTTTTTAAAACTTGCGGTGTCATAGAATAGTTCAAAGCAAATTGTTTTTGCATATTACTAACTGTTGATAATATTGCACCAAAAATATATACTGAAACGAAAAAGAAAGGCAACTCGGGAATTTCTGCTATATATTGTATGTACAATCCGCGGATTCACATGTCTCGCCTAGCCGGGGCGGGATTTTAATAAAAATAAAAGATAACTTTTGCTTAAATGAAAGTTTGTAAACATTTTAATAACTAAAAACAATGGAATTTAGTTTGCTGAGATGACATTTAAGTGCATTTGTTTAAGAACAAAATGCCATTCTATAAAAAACAAGAGGGCCAAGATGGCCCTAAATCGATCACCTGAG
Source organism: Cyrtodaria siliqua (assembly GCA_037043455.1). Taxonomy (NCBI): domain Eukaryota; kingdom Metazoa; phylum Mollusca; class Bivalvia; order Adapedonta; family Hiatellidae; genus Cyrtodaria; species Cyrtodaria siliqua. The sequence goes on from JAWPHD010010622.1 coordinate 12,252, forward strand.
TACTGGCCCATTATCAAACTTCTTAGAAATCTTATGGTCATATACAATCTGTGCAAGTTTGGTTAAGATTGCTCAAGAAATGTGGCCTCTATCGTGGAAACAAGATGAAAAACTGCATTTTTTGCTAATTCAGAGGCCATAACTCTGGTGTTACTGGTCCGATCTGGCCCATTATCAAACTCGTCCGAGATCTTATGGTCATATACAATCTGTGCAAGTTCATGCTCAAGTGAACTAAAACGGGAAAAAAATCTCCCTCCCAAAATTATTAATTTAAGGCGAAGGTCACATCCGCATCTACTATGTCACATAGCGATGTACTACCCAAGATATTACTATAAGGAAAGTTTGGAAGAAAGGTCTGGTGCATACAGTTCCTAAGAAATTGCTGTAAACACAAAAGTTGATTGTACAGTTATCTGCCCTTTGCTTGGAGGGTGAAGGTCACATCTGCATCTGCTATGTCACGTTGGAATGTACCACCCAAGATACAACTATAAGCAAAGTTTAAAAGATCTAGTGCATACAGTTCGTGAAAGAGTGACCTAAACGCAAAAGTTGAACGTAAATATTATTAAGTTATCCGCCATTTGCTTGGAGGGTCAAGGTCACTTCCACATTTGCTTTGTCATGTACCATCCAAGATACAACTATAAGCACAATTTGAAATGTCTAGTGCATACAGTTCGTGAAAAAGTGACCTAAACGCAAAAGTTGAACGTAAAAATTATTAACTTATCTGCCCTTTGCTTGGAGGGCCAAGGTCTCTTCCATATTTTCTTTGTCACGCTGAGCTGTACCACCCAAGATACAAGTATAAGCAAAGTTTGAAAGGTCTAGTGCATATTACAGTTTGTGAAAAAGTGACCTAAACGCAAAAGTTGAACGTAAAAATTATTAAGTTATCTGCCCTTTGCTTGGAGGGTCAAGGTCACTCCAAATTTGCTTTGTCAGTTGCGATGTACCACCCAAGATACAACTATAAGCAAAGTTTGAAAGGTCTATTGCATAGAGTTTGTGAGAAAATGACCTTAAATGACGCAAAACTTGAATGATGATGCCTTCGCCCCCGCTGGAAAAGCAACACCTATGTCTCTTTTTTTCTTCGAAAAGGCGAGAAAAAAATAAACTAAAACAACACATAACGCAGCAAATAACTATAATTCAAAATAAAATTATGCAGAGTACGCGTTTGGTTCAAGCATGTGAGCAAACTTAGCGGGATACAAAATTTTGCAAACTCTTTACATTAAATACAGTACTGAACTGGCTCAATTTTTCAAAGAGGAACTTCAACATTTATGAATTTCTTGTTACAAAGTGTACTGTGATTAAAACGTCTACAACATCACAGTTGTGTCCTTTCTCTAACAGCAACTTTTTTTTTTACAGAACATCTTGGGATTTCTTTGGAATATTATGTGGAATTAAATGTACGTGCAGATTATACAATATATAGCGGATATTCCAGAGTTGAGTTTCTTTTTCGCTTCAGTATAGTTAAACCTATGTTGGAATAAAAAGAAACATGAAAACTCAGCATTTTACTTAATTATCTAATATATGATACTGGATTCATAAATCGAGATTCATTTTGTAATGCTTGATAAAAACTTCAAGACTGCCATATGTCATTTTTTTCAGGGCCTAGGGGTCCGATCAAAAATAGACAAATAACAGTATTTAAATTCTATTTTAAATGGCCTAAACATAATGAATGACCCAAAAAATAATCCCTTCTTTACTGGTCAGGCAACAAAAGAAAACAGGTGTGTTTCCTATTGCAAGCTCTAAAAAAATGGGGTAGGTTGTGAGATATCTCATAAACCCCATACAAGTTGATGATACAACTGAAAGTTTCTCTGATGTTACTAATAGCAATATTCGCCATCACAGGTTACACACTTGGCCTGGAATTCACCAACCATTCTTCAAACTATTCTTAGACTTACTCAGGTACTCAAATTTTGTGCATACAATTTATCTTCCCATGACCTTTAAAGTTAACAATCATATGAAGTTGCAATTTACTAGTATTTATCATATTGATACAAAGCAGTTTGAAATGAATGTTTATAATTTAGATTTATAAAAGTATTTGTGATGGAAATTTGTATACTTCGGCTCAAGTCTAAGAATATTCTCAAGAAATTAGAATGATTGGCGAATTCAAGGTCAGGGGTGATTTAAGCATTTTACACCGATTGCATTCAAAATTTAAGTTAAATAAAAAATTTAGACCTGCATCAACACCAAATTTGGTCTCATATGATATTTTTATCATGCAAGGGTACATTTTTAAAATTTTAGAATCGTCGAAAAAAAGCCTGATGTTTTAATTACTGTTAATGGAATTGTTTAGTCCAATCAACGTGACGAAGTTGTTGTATAAATCATACAATTTAAATTAATTCAAATAGGGCTATAAGACTGCAAATGTAAGATACCGTATTTTACCTTGTATAGTACGCATTTTTTTTACTTCTTTTACGGTTTCCGAAAGGGGGGTGCGTACAATACAAGGAAACAATACAAACAACAGAATGGAGAAAAATCGCCGATGAAAACATCGGGGACGACAGACAGACATTTGTGAATGCCGATAATACTTTATTTTTCGTGACTTACTCGCTTTATACAAGCAATTTATTGACTTAATTCGACTTAGAAATGAATAAAGTTTATTATAAAGCTTGTTTTTGTATAAATGTTTGCATATTTGTTTTAGAATTTCAATAAATGAGTGAACAAAATTCGGCCCTTGTTAATTATATCAGCCGACTTGATATCACGTGATTTCCATGAAATTAGACTGGTACATGTAGTAATGTACAATTCTATTCTCATATGTTAAATGCACCAGACGACACTTGCAGACAACAGTAAAAGCGATAATGGCGACATGAATAAAGTGTACATCTATTACATGAATAAACTGTATATCTATTATAAAAAATACTTGCATATTTGTTGCAGAATTTCAATAAAGGATGATCATGTTTGCCCTTTGTTTTGATGTTGTTTATAATTTCACACGTTTTGCAAACACAGTACAGACACACTTTAGGCACGAGTAGAGTGGGTTATTCTATATGTATAATCCTTTGAAGTTGACGCAAGTAGCGACAGCATCTCTATTGATATTTTTGAGGATGGGTTAGTCTTTTGATGTAACCGACAAATACGCAGTAAAATGTGTAAGTCTCTGACAGATAATGGAATGGACCACTCTCATTCAATAGCGACGACCTGTAACACCTAAATTAACAAGAGGTCAATGACCTTGAAGCTCTACTGATAGATTTTGATAGCTAGATCAGCATTCCTGTGAAGTTTCATAAAAATCTGTCAAGTAGTTTTGGAGGAGTAGTCGCTACAAGTTGAAGTTTTTACTATATAACTAGGTAAACAAAGATGTCCACTGGCAGCCATGTTTAATGTTGAATCAAAACAAATTTCTAAAAGGATCAACATCTTCTCATGCTGATCATTTCAGAAAAAGTCCCATATCAATATCACTTACTGTTTTCAAGAAGTAGTCGCTACAAACTTGTTTTAAAAATCTATGTTTAGCTGTGGAGGCCATCTTGAATTTCTGGCCGGCCTGAATTTTGCTAGGATCAACTAGACATCAAGAGCAACATTCCTGCAAAGTTTCATGAAAATCCGCCAAGTAGTTTCAGAGAAGTAGTCGCTACAAATTTTTACCATACAAACTCTATGTAAAAAAAGATGGCCACTGGCGCCCATGTTTAATGTCGAATCAAAATAATTTTCGAAAAGGATCAACATCAATGATCATGTCATGCTGATCATTTTAGAAAAAGTCCCATATCAATATTACTTACAGTTTTCAAGAAGTAGTCGCTACAAACTTTTTAAAAATCTGTTTTTAGCCATGGCGGCCATCTTGAATTTCCGGACGACCTAAAAAAATTCTGGGATCAATAAGACATCAAAAGCAACATTCCTGTGAAGTTTCATAAAAATTCGTCTAGTAGTTTCAGGAGTAGTCGCTACAAGTTTTTACTATATAAATCTGTGTAAACAAAGATGGCCACTAGCGGCCATGTTTAAAGTCGCATCGAAATAAATTTCGACAAGGACCAACACCATGTCATGCTGATCATTTTAGAAAATGTCCCATATCAATATCACTTACAGTTTTTAAGAAGTAGTCGCTACAAATTTATTTATTTTAAATCTATTTTTAGACGTGGCGGCCATCTTGAATTTTCGGCTAGCCTGACATTTTTCTAGGATCAACTAGACATCAAGAGCATTATTCCTGTGAAGTTTCATGATCATCCGTCAAGTAGTTTCAGAGGAGTAGTCGTTATAAGGTTTTACTATATAACTCTATGTAAACAAAAATGGCCACTGGCAGCCATGTTTAACATAGACTCAAAATAATGTTTGACTAGAATCAACATCATGTCATGCTGATCCTTTTAGAAAAAGTCCCATATCAATATCACTTATAGTTTTCAAGAAGTAGTCGCTACAAACTTATTTTTTAAAAATATATTTTTAGCTGTGGTGGCCATCTTAAATTTTTGGCCGACCTGAAATTTTGCTAGGATCAATTAGACATTAAGAGCAACATTCCTGTAAAGTTTCATGAAAATCCGCCAAGTAGTTTCAGAGGAGTAGTCGCTACAAGTTTTTACTATATAACTCTATGTAAACAAAGATGGCCACTGGCAGCCATGTTTAATGTCGAATCAAAACGATTTTTTACAAGAACCAACATCCTGTCATGCTGATCATTTTAGAAAAAGTCCCATATCAATATCACTTATAGTTTTCAAGAAGTAGTCGCTACAATCTTGTATTTTAAAAATCTATTTTTAGCTTTGGCGGCCATATTGGATTTCACATTTTTGCTAGGATCAACTAGACTTCATGGGCAACATTTCTGTAAAGTTTCATGAATATCCATCCAGTAGTTTCAGAGGAGTAGTCGCTACAAATAAAAGTTTACGGACGGACAGACAGACAGACGGACGAACAGACGGACGGACGCCGCACCACAGCATAAGCTCGGCTGATCTCTGATCAGTCGAGCTAAAAATGGTTTCGCCTGGTTTGCCTCAGCTGATTACACAGTTTATTTATAGTTCTTTGTGTAGGTTCATCAGGGTTTGGAACTAACGGGAGATTGATAGACAATTGTTTTCAGATAGTTGTCGTACCGTATTATTCTGCTTTAATTATCGTGATACAATTAGAGATTTTTTTTTTTAATTTTTAACCTTTTATTTTCGTCGAATGGTTCATCTAGGAAAACTCATATTTTAATGCGTATTATACACGGAAACAACATTTTTACCCCAGGTTTGACCACTGAGAAGGGGGGTGCGTATTATACACGGGTGCGTATTATACAAGGTAAAATACGGTAATCAAGGGGGATAATCTTGCATCAATTGATGGAAGGCATGGCATGAGGTTACATACCCTGGCACATTGCTGGCAGGACATCAGGTTAGTTGAAATGAACCACGAGTGTTTGCTGCACCAATCATCCTGGCTTGTATCTACATCGGACAACTGCTCTGTGGACAGGCCTCCTAAAATAAACAACACGCTTGCTTGCTTTAGTGAAACCAGGAGCTTTTTAAAGTACTGGTTCTACCAAGGAAAAATGGGATTGTCTGCTTCTACCACAAACAAAAATTGACCATAATATATGTCTTAACAAGTGCTAAAAATAAACAAACACTACCAACAACGTGATGACCAGTAATAATTGTCGCGTGGACTAGTCTTATGGGCCCATAACAGACAGTGGGACAATACACATCAGCCGAAAATACTCGCATGAAATTTAAGTACTACTTACTGCATCTTCATGGCCGAGTGGTTAACGACGCTGCGTTGTAAACTTTCTTGCCTCTCATCGCTGCGGGTTCGAATCCCACCGGGAGCTCGACTTGTAAGTGCGGGAAGTGTCGATTCTTACGGATGGCGGGAGGTGTACAGTACTGGTTCTACCTAGGAAAAGTGGATGATCTGCCTCCACCACAAAAAAATTGAATGTCAACCTTACCTGTTGAAAATGACGTAAAACACCATACAAACAAAACCTTATAATACAGTCAACTTCATTCTTTTAGTGCTTGATAAATTATGATAATCATACAGGATTTATGCCGGAGTCTTGGCTTTATGTTTTAAGTTATGTCTATCAGAAAATTGGACAAAAAGCAGGGAAGTGAACTTAATATTTGTATTTGAAAGTAATTACAAATCTAAAGTTGTTGAAGCTTGAGATGATCTGGGGCAATGCTAATGACACAGGGCACTAGTCAGCTTTTAGGGGACTGGGGCCAGGGCCCTCAGGAAGGGGAATTAGTGTTGTTTTTTTATTATTTAAGTGGTACCAAGAATTTACCATTCCAAATTGCAAAATGTATGCTGTTTTCCTGTATTGGAGTTATTGTTTTTAAGTGGGAACTTTTTCACAGGAAAAGGGGGGAAAATATATACATTTAGGAGTTCGGCCCCAAAAATGGCCAAACGAGTGCCCTGTGACATAACCTTATACAGGACTTCATGGACTTACTAGTAATATCTTACCTAATCGGACTGGAGGCGAAATGGAAGAGAAATTGCCTAACTGCATGGATGCAAATACAAGACATAACCCTCATAATGTGCTTCAGTTTTATATGAAATATGCACAAGCATTAAATAAGCCAAACAAGAGGCCCAAGAGGGCCTGTGGACGCTCTAAGTACTGGCTAATATGGCTCTTATGACATCAATGAAGCAAGTGACTATCGTCTTAAAGAGGCAAAATATAGCCATAACTCCGCCATTACTGGTCCGATCTGGCTAGTTTTCCAAGTTAATAAAAATTAAAAAAAAAATTAAAAAAAAAAATAAAAATAAAAAATATATATATATATAAAAAAAAAAATTAAAAAAAAAATGAACAAAATTTTTTTTGGGACCATAAGCTTATAGCAACAGCAAAATATTAAACCTCTGGCTCTTGCAGTTTCCTGTAGATTCCTGTTGATTAAAATAAGTAAATAGTATTAGTATCTTTATAGAGTATATTTTGAGATCAACTTGGATAATAAAAATTATGTTGAACACATCTGCGATTTTGTTTATTCCTGACCGCCTAAACAATCCACACCCCGTGTACGAATCTGGGGAGAAGTAGCCTCTCTCGTGGGATATAGCATCACCGTGTCCGGTTACCTCTCAGTGACCTGGCGTGGCGCTGTTTATGCCTGACATAACTAGTCACAGACCGGTAATGTCAGATTGTTCGTCGCACAGACATACACATACATACAAATACACACAATAACATCGCTTTGCCCGGTTGCCCGTAAGTGACCAGACAAGGCCCTGTTTATGTCGAGCATAACTTGTCTTAGACTGGTAATGCTAATTCCTGGTCGTCTACTCACTTACTCACTCACACACTCAAAACGGCTACATTTTATAATATTGGCCAGTAGAGCTAAAAATGGTTGAATTATTATTTTTGAAAATGTTCGCACCGTAAACACGATGACTCTGTACATAACCAGTCGCATATCCAGTCATGTGAAGTTAAACTTCGACTGCAAAATAATTCATATGGCTGGCAATTGTACATATTAATAAATAAAAGTGTAGTTATATCACAAAACAAGAATTTTATTATAGCCTTAAGGGACATAGCCAGACGAAGGCCCTGGATTCCACGTTATTTTCATATTTTGTTAATAATGAGATGAAGAAGTTGGAGGAAGTAAGGTATACCTTCGTGGCAATAACCGTATGTCAACTAGTCTACGATCAACTTTTTCGATACCCTAAGTTTGGTTGTATTCCGTTCAACAGTTTAGTAGGAGATGCGGTAACGGACAGACGGACAAACGGAGGCGATTTTAATATACCCTGCTTTTTTTCTTCAAAAATGTGGGTATAAATATTGTAAAATGTATGTCATTAATCTACTCCTACACTGAAGTTGGTTACAAGACCAATAGCTCGTCATGATGTTATATTGTTTTTCAAGCGGTAGGGATATAAAGACTCTGAATTTGTTTTCTCCTTTTAAATGTGGTTTATATTGCTAAAACGTGTAAGTATAATATTTCAAATCATTTGTATTTTGTTCAGAAAGAAGAATTTATAAGAGCCGAGAAACATCACATGCATTTGTAAATATTTATAAAAAATAAAATAAAAAATAGCCTAGTGGTCTAGTTTTCCAGACAAAACTTTTTCATTAAGGAGGTTGGCTGGGAAAGGACGTAATGCTGAGATGTTTTTTAAATTGATATTTAAAGCGTCTTTGGTATCATTTAGATACAAAATTATCAAAACAAGGGTAGGTCACTTTTTTTTTCCACTAGACGTCTTTGAAGAAGTCAAATATTTCCAATTCCAAAAATTCACTAAAAAGAGGAAAAATAGAGTCATTGAACATTTTCACATTTTATTTTCTTCAAAACATTACATTTATTGAAAAACCAAAAATTTTCGACTACATATATACATATCTTTCAAAACATACATAAACAATTGCAATCCTCATTCGTCTTTTTACTGGGGGGCGTCCATGGCCGAGTGGTTAACGTCTCTGACTTGAAATCACTTGCCCCTCACCGCTGTAGGTTCGATCCCTCAGGGGCCTAGGAATCTTTATGTGAGGAAGCTATCCAGCTCGTGCACGAAAATTGCCCGGAGGGGCACCTGGGGTCTTCCTCCACCAATGGAAGCTGGAAAGTCGCCATATGACCTTAGCTGTTGGTGCGACTATAAAATCCAATTCAATTCAATTCGTCTTTTTACTTTGAAAAGCAAACATATATAGACCGTAATCCACCCATTATTTAATAATTCAAGATAAAAAAGTATGTTCTAATGCTCAACGTTCTTTAAAACTTGTACATTACAATTACACACATTTTGGAGTTATTTTGACATTTTCACTGTAAAAAACTGTACACACAATTTTGACATCGAGATCGAATATAAAATTAGCACAGTATCTACTTTTAAATATATGTATTCCACTATGGATAAACAAAAATCTTGTTTTTTCTATAGAAAAGGGAGAAATTCTACTCCGAGCTACCCATACCCTCTATTTTGTTGACAACAAAAAATGATAATGGCGGAAAATATTTTTTTGCTTAAAGGGACACTGTCCGTAAGTAAGCAGATATTGAGCATAACCAAATAACCGTCTGACTGTATACATCAAAACATGAGCATAGACCGTAAAAAGTCTGTAGTAATACATTCGTGAGTTTGAAAAAAGCAGCTTTTAATTATTATTTGTAAATAAAGTGGGACCCACCATATTTACCTTTCTGCGATCACGTGACTTCCATTAGCGCATTAGGTTATTACCATAGTATGTATTGCGAAATATGTATAGCCCGGTTAGCTCAGGTAGTAGCGGTGTCGGCTACTTCATGCTCACTATTATTTCCGCGAGTGTATTTTTAGTTTGGGCTGCGAGTTCAAACGCCCGAAGCGGTTATTCTTTTTTTTATACCGCGATTGAATTCCATCAAATAATCTTGCTTTTAATTAGTAAATTTTCAATAATGATTTGTGTGCAATGTTTACGAACATAATTAGTGTGTGTTGTATAAGCTAAAAGTTACGGATAGTGTCCCTTTAAAGGACAAGGTATGATAAGGGGGTATTTTGGCCCCCCAATATATTCAGAATGCAAAAATTCATATTTACATATAATCTGTTGTGCATGTTGAAGTAAATTAATCATATTCTATCTTCAAAATATATTTTATTTATTTAATTTATCTAGAATTAACAGGGTCTCAAAAAATGGCATGTTTGGTAATTTTGTTATATTTGGTAGAATTTGGACCTTTCTGGGCAGGTTTTTGATCCTAAAAATATAGAGCGCATCTCCGAGCACAGTTTTTTGGCTGATGATGCATCCCTATCAAGTACCTGTTTCAACAAAAAATCAGATGTGCTCAAGGGTGCACTTTGTATGGTGCACTTTGTATTTCCAAGACCAAAAACTGATTGAAAACTGCTGAAAATGAGCAAAAATGTTATTTTTTTAAAGAAAATGCATTCTTTGTGAAGCTCTTAAACTAATTTAGAGCCTTCAAACGTACTTGAAATGAGTTTTAATAATGATTCTGTTCATTTGTAGCTAAACCATATTCAAAACTTGTGCATTAAAACTTTCAATATTGGGGGCCAATTTTGCCCCTTATCATACCTAGTCATTTGATATGTTTCCGTCATAAATCCTACATTATATTCATATCTACTAGAATGCAAAGAATTAAACAATTATGTTGTCAAATAAAACTATGATTTAAATACAGTGTTTCCGCGAGAGCGCGTTTCTTGCGTTTTTGACGCACTAAAATGATCAGCGACGTGACATAAATCAGCTTGTGCGTTTTTCATGACGCAATGAAATTGACTAGGCTAGCAATGAAATACCCGTCAAATTATCATCGTAATACTTTCTTGAAAAGCTTCAAATGTAAGGAATCACGACTGAACTTATTTCTATATAATTTACATCTTGGTCTATTATTTAGAACAGGAAAAACTAATACCTGTACTTTCATGTTGTCATCGTCATATCGATCATATTACATCTTATAATTTCATTTCAATTTACTGTTATTATGCTAATCAGAATTAGGCTTTTGTTATGTTTCATTATGTTGTTCATTTTACAGTGATTATAATGCCATCTTTGTGGCCCATGATTAGAAAATAAAGTTATTCATTCTTGGTCTATTTTTAGAACAGGTAAAACTAATGTCTGTACTTTCCGCGTTATTGTCGTCATCATACCGATCGCGTGTATGTGGGTCTGAGTAGGTAGACGCTTATATAAAAAACACTAGCAAATAAAAGCGCGTAGATGATCATGATACGGTCGCTAAAGGCATACAGGAAGTAAATCACTGTGGTATCCATGCCTGGTGTAGTCGAAAGGAGTTCCCAAATATATAATCCCTAACTTTTTTTGTGATAAAAGGCATTTTTGAGTATTTAAGGCCTGTTTTTCTGGCTGAAATGACTTTATTGACTTGTTTGTGATAGCTAAAAACCATTTGCATGGTTGTATGATGATTTTATTTGTCAACTTGACAGTTTTGAAAGTGAAAGTAGAACACATTTAAGAGGTGCCGAATGAACGCAGTTTGTTCACGGTATCAACAAAGATCAGAATTTTATTTTCTTATATGCCACATGACCCCTACTATTCTCAGCAGTTTTCTAGAGAGGCATGACTAAGAACATGTAAGTGAATGTTAGTTTGAACTTCATTTTGAAAAATGGATAACTAAAAAGCTTGCTCAATATTGCATTGGACTCAATGGGATTTGATTTACTTCTGGTACACCTAAAATGCCAGACAGACCCAAATGAAACATTACGCCGGTTAACTTCCTTTTTTTGCTGACCAATCCACCGAAGATGTCTAATCAACTAATAATGCATGTCTATCTGACATCACATGGTCTATTCATCAAAATGCATGTCCAAAAAATATGACCCCTATATTTACAAAATGACCCCCAGTTTATTTCATAGGGGGTCAAGATGACCCCTAAAAAATTGAGACCTGCAGAAACACTGTAAATAATAAAATTCTTAGACTGGAAAATGTCAAAACTTGCCCAGCAGAGGTTTCCCCCAGACCTATATCGGATGTCGCATGCGACATGCTTTAATGCCGGCGGCGAATTTCCGACATCCTTTGATCTCCGTGACATCCCTTAAATCCCAAAGCAATATTATGCCACTTGAAACAATTGCAGTACTGCGCGTGCCTGAATCTGGTGGACAGGTTTATTGTCCGACTAAATAAGCTATCAGCCAATCATATTCGCGATATGCTGATTACCACCTGTGACCTGACCCATGACCTGTGTATACACTTGTTAGTGTTGAGCGGCATATGTTTAATAATTAGGACACGGTGCTTTATTGATGAGGGACATGTGTTGAGTTGAGTAGAACAATTGCCGAAAATGAATGTTTATGATCGAGAAACAAACATGCAAGCTAGAATTTGTATGTAAGGGCTGTTCCATTAAAACATATACCAGGGGGTAGCGGACGGCAATTTAAATAAAATACATGGTAGCCTAGGGTGCCTTGTCCCAAAATTGCATCTATGTGTACCGTGCCTAACTCCGGAATATGGGTGGGTAAATCTCACACAAAATCAATTGAGTTGTGGGGAATGGGGGGTTTCTGAAATAAATCAATGAAGATGGCGTCTCAAACATTTTTAATCAAGATGGGTGCTTTTCAAGTTAACAAAATACATTTTTTTCCTCGAATACTTGTTGATAAGCAGACTTGTCAAGGTTTGTTGCTTCTAAAAATGGAATGAATTCAAGAACGACAACTTCTACGAAATTTCGTACTTCGTCATCAATTAGATTCGTACTTTTGTACATCGTACTCAATTTGATTCGTACTATCGGTTTATTTTTCAGAGGAAAGTTATTAGCCAGCCATCCGTGCAGATGTCGTTGCACGGCCCGTTTTTGAAAAAAATCGCGCCCAATATTTGGTGGAGTGGGTGGGGTAAACAATTATTTTTTTTAACTCTTACTTTCTCAATATTGTTATGTTTTTAAGTACGAAAATATAACAACAAACTTTAAAGTGACACTGTCTGTAAGTATTAAATCAGATTATTGAGCATAACCAAATAACAGCGAAATGAACAGTGAAAACATGAGGATAGACCCAAATAATTCTGACATTTATGATCAGCTGTTTGTGGCAAGCACAAAGTGTTTGAAAAAATAAACAAATAGTGAATTTGACTATTTATTTAGAAGTTTTGTTGTGAATCAGTTCTGTTTTTGTTGTATTAAAGTAACACTAAATGTCAATTAAAATGGCTCTCCGTTGATATACACCATCCCTAATATAAAAAAACAACGAACCTTCAGCAGGGGTTACCCCCCCCCCCCCCCCCCCCCCCCCCCCACCACCCCCACAGCGCTCCATGTACTTTCACAAAATAACATGCCTTCCCAAATTCCTGTGGGGAAACCCTGCCCAGCCAACATCCTTAACAATTATTCAATTGTACAGATCATGGGGCATAGTTTAGCTTGACTATGAACATTATCAATTCAATCATGATGCTTCCAGATCACCTCTAGTCCCTTTAATATGTAACCGGGTACAGGTATATGGTGAAATATCGATTCCTAACCGTATGTCCTCGATAGCTCAGTTGTTAGAGCGCTGGTACGATAAACCAGAGACCCTGGGTTCGAGTCCCGGTTGAGGAACAATTTTTTCACCACCTATTATATTTGGGGGCTCGTCCGGGATCCAGGACCGTGTCAGTTAGCATGAAACAGTATGAAAATAAGTCTGACAGCCGGCCTGGAGTTAACTCCACTAGAAATTCAGGGACTAATAATCTGGTGGGGGTATATGTAACCGGGTACAGGTAAATGGTGAATAATCAATTCCTAACTGTATGTCCTCGATAGCTCAGTTGTTAGAGCGCTGGTACGATAAACCAGAGACCCTGGGTTCGAGTCCCGGTTGAGGAACGATTTTTTCACCACCTATTATATTTGGGGGCTCGTCCGGGATCCAGGACCGTGTCAGTTTGCATGAAACAGTATGAAAATAAGTCTGATAGCCGGCCTGGAGTTAACTCCGTTAGAAATTCAGGGACGAATTTCAATCTGGTGGGGGTATATGTAACCGGGTACAGGTATATGGTGAAATATCGATTCCTAACCGTATGTCCTCGATAGCTCAGTGGTTAGAGAGCTGGTACGGTAAACCAGAGACCCTGGGTTCGAGTCCCGGTTGAGGAACGATTTTTTTCACCACCTATTATATTTGGGGACTCGTCCGGGATCCAGGACCGTGTCTGTTAGCATGAAACAGTATGAAAATAAGTCTGATAGCCGGCCTGGAGTTAACTCTGTCGCTGGTAGAGGTGTATGTAACCGGGTACAGGTATATGGTGAAATATCGATTCCTAACCATGTGTCCTCGATAGCTCAGTGGTTAGAGCCCTGGTACGGTAAACCAGAGACCCTGGGTTCGATTTTTTCACCACCTGTTATAAATACTTGATACAAACTTTTGATTGCCATTTATATTTGGTGCTTACTTCACTAATTATAGCAATTTTACTCACTGAAATTTTCTTTTCCCTCAAACATCCAAACCTTCTCGCGGACCACCGTTCCCTTGACATCAATACTGGCGCCACTCAATGATCGTCGTGGCCGCTGAGGCTTGGATTTAATCGCTGTGCACACGCCAGCAGCAGTACATTTTCTCTTCACCATTCTATTAACAGAGTTGGTCACCTAACATTGGGCTAAAATCCCAATTACCGGTAGTCGCATAAACTGCAAAAAATAATGAAATAATGTAACTAATATCAAAATATATTCTTGCCCTGATTCCCTGGTAAATAAAAAAAAAAATACAAGTTATCTTATTTGAAAAGAGTAGAAAATGTCTTTCAACGTAGCAAGTTGATTACCTCACAGGGGGTGGTATCATACACCGCCACCCCTATATGATACCAAGTTGCCCCTGTGGATAACCTATACCTAAGATTGGAAAAAACATAAGCCATCACTTCACCAGATTTAGGGGTGGCATTTGCCGGATATGAGTGGGGTAACAGGCCTGCCAAACCTCTGGATAAAATCCTGGTTCTCTGGATTTTTCATTTTCTCTCCAGTTTTAAGTGTACAATCTGCAGATTTTCCATCAAAACAAAATGTTCATGATTTAGCAGCTATATATTCACAGTTTATCAGCTATATCCTGCATTGGTCATCAGGGTTTTTTTTTGGGCTGTTTTAATAGCTGAAATTCGGTCATATTCCCCTCCAAAAAGTATATTCCCCCCCCCCCCCCCCCCCCCCCCCCCCCCCCCCCCCCCCCATTTCAGACTCAAAATTCACCCCTGAAAAAAAAAAATAATTAAATAAAAATAAAATATAAAAAAAAAACTTCTGGTACATAAAATATTGAGAACAAATTGTATTTTAATACAAATAAAACATGTAGACTATTTAACAGTCGATGAGTTGTCATGTCTGCGGGAGCTTCTACAAAGGCTAAACTGCTGTCTACAGGGGTATGTATAGGCGAATAATACGGACTGGCTTAGAGTCGATTTTTAAAACAGGTACGTTTTCTGTGTTTTTCGAGCACCAGAGCTTTTCTTATGTGGTGTGGACATATGAAAGTGTATGTTATTGGAAAGATAATTATTCCGAGTTGATTGCCAGCATATGCCAGCTCTGTGAGCTCTGTGGGACTTCAAAAACTGACACTGCAGCTGTTGTCTGAGATGCATGCCTATATTTTGGGATTTTCTCGATGCTGACCTTCAGTATTTAATAGAATGACTTTTTTTTTTTTCTTTTTTTTTTAAACCGGTATCTGTGAACGATGGTACAGTGCTTTGGGGGGTATAGAATCACTTGGGTTAAACGTCTAATTTTAAAGTGAAAGGAAAATGTTTATTTAATTTCTGATTTAGATTTACCCTTTTAGTTGTATGATAGCAACATTTCTAAAATTATTGTCCTGAAACTGTGATTTTTTAATAGGCGTTTTTGCACCAATATTTACATAATTTCATTTTATCCTTAAAAGTGGCAAACTTCAACAAGTTACCTTAATTGATGATTGCATTTTGATTTTTGTCCCTTACATTTGCCAAAACAGTAAATATATCTTTCTGAGTTTATTGTGACAGTATGATTTTTTCGTTTCCAAATCACACTTCATTCAGGTAGTATAGAATCATTTTTTCTGAGAGGTGTTGCACGTAGTGATATATTTTGCATGGAAAAATGTCCCCAAATAATTTCACCGTTGAATAAATGTATGCTTATATGATATATCTTCAAGCCTGGAAAGTTTTAAAATAATCTAACATATATGAGCTGAGAAAACTGAATTTAAACAGGAAATGATTCTTTACTACCAATGATTCTATACACCCCAAAGCCGGTCCATCGGAACACCCCAAATCCCACCAAATTCCCCCAAATCCCACAATAACACCCCCAAAAGCATCCCCCAACCGCCAAAAGTCTCCAAACGTGACTTTATATATTGTTTTAAGTATAAAAATTATTAATTTATTGCCTTAAATGGTTCTTTCAAGCGTACCTATGATTCGATCGGTATACATTTTTTTCACACATTCGTAACAACTACACAAAAATAGGACAGTCGGTGAAAGTAATCACTCATATGGGAGTATAATGCATTTTAATTACAGAAATAATTGATATAGTAATATTAGTTATTCAATTACAAATAAAGCAATCAGCGCTTATTTAGTTAAGTGATATACTACTAATTTTGGTTATAAAGCATTATTACGAATAAAGCAATTAGAAATCATGACACTGCTTATTGAAATAAATCACTCAGTGAGTGAAATATCATAATAACCCAAGCGCAGTTGATAAATTAAAGGTATATAAGTATTAATATGTCAAAGTATATTTCATAGATTCTTATACCTATACCAAAATGACACGATTTGCATTATTTGGAGATAGTTATATTTCCAGATTGGAAACGTTTACCAACGGTAATATGGAATTACCAGGAGTCTGTCGTTTTTTTGGTGTTCCTGGCATGTCGACGCAGCGAAAATTCGAAGACAAGTTCAATGAACTTCTAGACTACCAGCCGGACGTCGTCTTCATTAACCTCGGCGGGCAACGACATAAATGGAGCGTCTTTGGCAGAAGAAGTGTTCCTCCGTCTTCGTGACATCATGCTTAGACTAAGAGCATCCGGAGTGGAAAGGGTTTTTGTTGCCAGCATCGTAGAGCGTGGTTCTTTTTTCAAATCTAGCCACCTTACGGCGCAAGTATTCAATCAGATTCGCCGCTGCATTAACAAAAAACTGTCTAAATACATGCAAAAAGACTTCATAGATGTAATGAAACAGCTGAAGTACCCTAAACCACTACAGTGAAGACAACGTTCACCCTGGAATTCATGAAGGAGGGATGAGAATTTTGAAAACACAGGCCCATAGATGCCTTTTGCGCGGTCATCTTGTAAGCAGATCTTGTAAACAGCGTCGGAGAAAAATATCCTGTATTCTCCTATTAATTTGAAAATTATGTATCCATACTGGTTAAATTGCTATTGTCATGAAGGTGTGAAAAAAACGTAAACCGATGATACGCTCGTTATGCTTGAATTATCCATTTTAAGGCAATTCATTAATCATTTTAATATTGATTTATGGACTGTTGTACCTTAAATTAATACCTTTTCGCATCTTATGTCCAGTTTGTGGGGTTGTGGTGGGATTTGGGGGAATATGGTGGGATTTGGGGGTATTTGGTGGGGTTTGGGGTGTTCCGATGGACCCCCCCAAAGCACTGTACCCTTCTCCCCCTTCTGACATTTTTACGTAAATTTGATTATATTTTATATCATAACAATTTAGTAGAACGGTCACAGAACGCATTTGAGTTTACTTTTTCTTTAAATATTGTTTACAGCTTATTGTTTTCGTCAAAACGTGATACCATAGAACATCATGCTAATGTTTACATTTCAGCTAGTGGGTGGGGTATGTTTACATGTCAGCAAGTAGGTGGAAAATGACACATGGAATCGAAGATTTGGTAACAACACAGTTGATAATATTGTTAGGACAATACAATATAGCAATTAAATAGCCACACAGTCAAGAAAATAAAATGACAACCTGTGAATGCTCTCTGGAAATCCCAAGTTTTAAAACATAATTTTGGCGGGAAAAATATAAAACGGCTTCGCGGTTACTGGGATCTATAAATAGCATTATAGGTCGGGTAGGTATAAAACGCGGACTAACACGCGCGGACTAGCGGACTGCGGACTAGCGGACTGCGGACCAGTAAGGTATAAAACGCGGACTGGTACTTTTGTAGGCAGTAGGGGTAGTTCAGTAGTGGATTATGTTTTGTCGTCACAAAATCTATTAACACATGTTAGTGAGTTCGAAGTTGGAGATCCAAATATTTTGTCGGACCATTGTTTAATAAAATTTTCTTTAAAATGAGCGAAAATAATTATAAGACTGTTTGATATCAAAAATATTGAAATAAATATAAGATCAAACGTTATTTCATGAAAGTGTGATCAACATCTTACATCTGGTTCGAATATTAATTACTGAATCCACGGATGTTTGTTAGTATAATTGTAAGACTTTAAAGTAAATTAGATAAATGCAAACAACGTTCTTTTGAAGACAGAAGTTGAACATTATCTCATGATTAACCTTTAATTAAAACAGGGATTAAAGTTCTTTTTCATCTCTGATTACATTCAAACAATCATTGTCACTAAATCATAGCGCGAAAAACTTTACTTTTGTAAATTATTTTGCTTTAAACATCAATTGAACCTAATTACAACTGGCAGTTGACGATTTATTTTCATGCAAATCTATTTTCAAATGACCATTACCATACACCACATACTTATTTTGTTTAACTTTAATATTTGCTACCCAAAATATTTGTATTATTTGTCCCATCTATTTACATGGTCCGCAAAATACCAGTCCGCGTTTTATACCTTAAGGGGTCATTTCACCAAGGATTATTTTTTTCCAATCGGCCCGATCTGGACCAGATTGTCCCCGATCAATCAATTTTTTGATCTGCCCGATTGTCGTCCTGAATCGCCTCCAATCGCCCCCTTTTTTTGACCCGATTGAGTCCCGACCAATGGACCATGGCGGGGGGACGATTCTCGGACGTTCCTCGCGCGATCGACACGTTTCCGGGGCGCAAGTATGCGAAAGTTTGCACAAGTACCCGCAGGTACACGGCAAAGGCCCGGTAGAGACCCGCTTCTCGCGCGCAAGTGAGCGATCTTCGCGCGTTGTTCGGCCGAGAGAGGCCGAAAATGGGCGATCCCGGCTCGAGAGAGGACGCTTTCGTTCGATTTCCGCCGTTCTTCCGCCGTTCTTCGCGCGAGAGTGGCCGAATGTAGGCGTATGTTGACGCTGGTAGCCGAAAGTAAACGGTCTTCGGACGATTTAAACGATCTTCGGACGTTCTTCGGCCGACCAAATTTGCCTAGATCGGCCGGAGATCGGTGTTTTTAAAGGCCCGACTATATAAACCGCTCAGATCGAAGCCGTTCATCACTTTCTGACCAGCCAGGGAAGGTCATGGACCAACAAGCAGTGCTGGGGCTTGTTGTAGCTCTACAACTTCGTTCTGCCATAGCACAGCAAAATGTTATTACATTAGGAAATATGCTGAGGAGGAGGCCAAGGACCAAGAGAAAATATGCCAAAAAGAATTAAGTTTTTGTGACTTTTTAAAGGGTTTTCAAGTGTGTTTTGTTTCAGTACCTGTTCTGAGAAAAGTGTGCAGTTTTTATTTTATATTTGGTTTATAATTCTCTGGCATTGGTATTAATTTGTAAATTTATTATTATTTATAATAATTTTGAGTAAATATATGTCTTGCTGTTGTATTTAGTAACAATTAATTCTTTGTGACATTTTAAAGGATTTTTACATGTGTTTTGTTTCATTAAAACTACGCACGACCCTCGGTAGAGAGCTGCAGAGGCTATACGAAAGCTCCAGAGGGCGGGCGAGACAAGGGGACCTTCAGGGGACCCTCGGACGACCAAGACGACCCGGGCCGACGGTTTTTGATCGGCTACTGTTTTTCAACATTTTTAAAAACAGTAGCCGATCACTTTTTCGGTACCCGACCCTCGGAGGACTGAGGCGATCGCGCCAGATCTTCCCCCGAATGTATATGGTAGTGCGGGACAGTGCTCGCACGTTCCCGATTATTTTCGCAAAAATGCGGCCGATCGACCAGAAAAAGGATCGGGTACTCTCGGGACCAAAACAATCCTTGGTGAAATGACCCCTTTACTGGTCCGCAGTCCGCTAGTCCGCAGTCCGCTAGTCCGCGTGTGTTAGTCCGCGTTTTATACCTACCCTTATAGGTCTCACATCTCTATTATCAACTTGATTATCTCCCCTGAGACACTAACTATAGACTGCTTCACGGCGCATGTCTCGTTCATTCGTCATTTATATTATTTGTTTAATACAATCTTCGAAACAACCTGACGCAGACTCGGCTGGAGTTTTAAAGGGGCTTGCCTGAATAAAATCTTTTGAGAGGAGGGTACACATCAGATGCAGACCCAAGATTTTGGTTTGAGTAGCTGTGTGCGGAGGGGCGGGGGCGTGGGGAGCGGAATATCCTACGAAATAAAATGGTTTTCTATATGACGTTTACAGTAGTGAATTCTAATTTTGTATTTTTCCAGAATGATTTTATGTTAAATCCAATGATGACTAACAGTAGAACAGATGCGCCCCCGTGGGATTTTAGAGGGTGGGGCGCAGGGTCCGCCCTATCCCTGAATCCGCCTTAGTACATAATAAATACACTTTTATCCACTATGTATTAACCTAAAATTGCCGCCGTAGCCACTCCTGCGGGTTCGAATCCCACTGGCATTGTGTCAAGTGAGAAAGTGTAAATTTTTGCGATCTGGAAAAATATTGATATTTTCTATTTCAGATTGTCTAAATATAATGAATGAAACTAAAAATTACCCTTTATTTACAAGACTTGTCATTTCGGGACAACAAGATGTACTATCCTAGGTTACGCACCAGGATACATTTAAAGTGACACACGGCAATTTTGCTTGTTTTTTGTTTTTAAGTCGCGGCATTTTGTTATATTTTTTTTTTATACATTTGAATGGTGCAAATAAATTGCCTTACACATTCCTAACTGTTGATTACATTGCACCAAATAAATGTATTTAAACCTATGGTAGTACTGAACACTCAAACTGTACTACCTTTTAGTTCAATATATGACTTAATACAAAACTGATAAACTGAAATATCGTGCAGCACGTGCGCTAATTATTAAACGCCTTGAATGCTCACTAGAACAATTGAATTTATCGGTTAGTTTAATAATTTAATAATATTTTATTGCAGATATGTTACAATACATCAATTCAACATCTCAATATCCATAGAGACATGTGCAAATGGATTGAACTACAAGTTATTACAACATTAGTTACAGTTCTCTCCAGTTCACCCTAACATCGAAATGGATGAGGCCGCCACTATTTTTCTTTTACAATGTATGTTATACATGAGTGTTCATTTATTACAGAATTGTTTCGCATTTGGTTCGGCGTTTATGTGGTTTTAAATGGCGTAATCCATGAATATGGTAAATTTGCAAATGTTTAATACCTGAATAAACGCCGAAAAAAACAAACAACGCGCTTCGTGGATTTTTCCATTTACTACCGGCAAAACCGAATAAACAGCGAACAAATGCGAATTAATTTTGTATTTATATTATTTTCCCGTCGCTATAATAGTATCAGCAAAAAATCTAACGATAACAAAAGGTAACTAAGCGTCTTTTCATGCAGTGAGGCATCAGTGGAATATCCATCTTCTAAGACACACCGAATGCAAGTGCAACTTGCGTACATGCAGTGCGTGCAGTTCGTTGCCACCTTCAACATGTTAAAGTGAAATAGCCACTTTCTATCGTGCGCAGCCGAGCGTAAATAATCCCACCTACTTGAACAAGAGGTCCAGGATGGCCCTAGATCGCCCACCTGGTAATCATGGCAATAAGTCTGGTGTGTGTATAGGTTGGCATGGGTATGTTTTTAATTTGTCCCACTTTCTTCTATGAATGAGATTTCATGAAAATCGGTTGGGGTGTTGGGTGGGGTGTGTGTGTATGTGTGTGTGTGTGGGTGGGTGGGGGGAGGGGGGGGGGGGGGAGAGGGGGTAGGTGTAGACTATGGATCGATATGAATCAGGCAACTTGTTTAAGCTTTTATTGATATTAACATTCTAAACAAATTTGATAAAGATTAGATAAACAATGGAGTAGACATAACAAAGGAAAATACAACATTGCATGTTTCAATAAATCAAGGGCCATACCTCTGTCGTTACTAACGAGCTCTATAGCTGGTTTTCGAACTTGTCCAATATTGCATTGATGTACAGCGATTTGCACAATTAGTCATCTTACCGATGCTTCCTGCCACGTTTCGTCGACATCCAGCAAGCTGGTTAGGAGGAGAAGCGCCGACAAGAAATTTATAGTAAAATAAAAATGTTAAGGGGCCGTAACTCTGTCCAAAATCAACGAACCGGGAAAAAACGCAATATGCCAGACTAGACATCATACCAATGCGTCCTGCTAAGTTTCGTCTAGACTGTTTCACTGCGCATGTACCGTTTCACTCAAGTAGACTGCTTCACTGCGCATGTACCACCGTTTCATTCAAACAAGCGACAGTCAAAGAACGATTTCTTTGCCGTAAATTACGGCTAAATAAATCGCTTTCCAACCACGATAGTGGCCAAGCGTCTGATTTACGTTCTATATGGGTATTATACCACTATTTTTTCCCCCATAGTGTCACATATTAATGATTTGCTGCAAATTCAACTCAAGTATGGATAATTAAATGAGCAGTGTAATGTTCATATACAATACAATACAACGTTTATCATATCGTAGCGTATTCCACACAATGTACAGACATATAAGAGTGAAGATACGAAGTAAAATGTAATTAAAATTACATATTTGGCATATTAGTATTAATCGTCTAAGACAAGTTACTAGTATAATTAATTAATTTTAATTCGTAGTTGAAGGGACTTAAGTATAAAGTTACTTGTTGCTAAACCATAATAAAAGTTGATCCTGTTTGGTACTCTCTCTCTCTGTGAAGGGGTAAACACACTATTAATTGTAGTGTTTCTAACATTGTCATATAATGCGCATTCTAAAATAAAATGTTGTTCAGTTTCTACTCTGTTTTAGCAGAAAGGGCAGTACCTATTATCTCTTGGGATTTTTGGGATTTTATATCTGCCCATTTAGATATTTAGATAATGAGCACTTGTTCTCAGTTTTGTAATGACAGAGCGGTGCTGTTTCTTAGGGAGAATATCTAAATATCGTGCTCGATTGAAACATGTGTATAGATTACAGGATAATGTTAATTTCGTATCCGTAACATGCTTAAGTTTTTCCATTCTTTCTTTAAATATATTTTCAAAATAATCTTTGATCTTTTTTTCGAAAACAAAACTATCAGAGTCTAATGTATAATTTATACCTGGTTGTAATTCGAGGAGAGTACCGCACCAAGATTTACAGGATGTTGTATAGTTACTTTGATCTGCTACAAAAGCATTTTTTAGTAAAATTCTATTCGAAGGGAGTTATTGTAGTAATTAAACACGTTTTTAAGTATGACTATGAGCATAGAGTATCTGCCAAGTTCTGCCCGACAAGCAATATTTGTAGTTTTGCTATGTACACCAAGAATGTATTTACAATACTCAACATGTAATTTCTCGAAAGCCGAGTTATCATTCATAAAGTCTGGTTTGTAATCAGATATCCAGATCTCATTGCCATAAGTAAGTATTGGTACAATCTTACATGTAATTAGTGGTGGTAAACCTAAAAAGATATACATGCATTGGGATTTCACTCAATATTGTTTAAAGGAATTATCAAAATGGCTACGCCTATAAAACAAGCAAGTAAACATAATGGCGGACTTCTACAGTCGTTTATATTTAAACGCTGTGTAAGTTTCGTCGAATTCAAAAAATATATATATTAAAAAAATAAAATATATGAGAAAATGAAAGAGAAAAAAAAGTGAAAAAAATAAATAAAAAAATAATAATAATAAAAAAACATAAAAAAACACAAAAAAACACTGTGTAAGTTTGGTTAAGATTGATCAAGAAATGTGGCCTGTATCGTGTTAACAACATGTAAAACTGCATTTTTGCTATCTCTGGTGTTACTGGTCCGATCTTGCACATTATTGAACTCGTCCGAGATCTTATGGTCATATACAATATGTGCGAGTCTGGTTAAGATTGCTCAAGAAATGTAAACAAGATGAAAAACTACATTTTTTGCTAATTCATGGCCATAACTCCGGTGTTATTGGTCCGATTTGCCCATTATCGAAGTCGTCCGAGATCTTATGGTCATATACAATCTGTGCAAGTTTGGTTAAGATTGCTCAAGAAATGTGGCCTCTATCGTGTAAACAAGATGAACAACTGCATTTTTTGCTAATTCAGGGGCCATAACTCTAGTGTTACTGGTCCGATCTGGCCCATTATCGAACTCGCCTGAGATCTCATGGTCATATACAATCTATGGAAGTTTGGTTAAGATTGCTCAAGTAATGTGGCCTCTATCCTGTAAACAAGCTAAAAGTTGACGACAGACGACAAAAGACGGACAACCACAATAGCTCACAATTGAGCACGAACAATGAAGCATATTCGAGATTAAACGCTATATTGTTTCAAAGGGAAGTATTGCAGATTCTCAGCTGCGAACAAAAAAATTGACAAGAAAATAAATAAATAATGCATTTCAAAGCAATTATTTTAAAAGATTTGTGACCAAAGTTTAAAGTAAAAAAAAAAAAAAAAAAAAATTGCAATTGTAGTTACTGTTCAGCACGAACTTTAACTTCTAAAAACACTCCAGGAGACACCATTTCAACTGTTGATTTCAAAATGTTGGAACCCCTCCCACACTCCCTTTCGACATTGGTCTTTTGCAAAAATGATATATTGTTCTGTAAACCATCTCATCATGTCGTGCATGTCAACTACCGGTAGTTTAATACATTCTAAAATTATGATGGTTGGCTGTTTGATTGTATGGTGGTAGGCGTTATTTTCACCACATTTTAGGCTATATAATTATGATGGTCGATTTTTTGTAGTAGTGGCAGACCACCCACTTTTTCCTACAAGTTCATGTTGTGTCAATAATACATTTCATTGGCATATATTTCGTGATGCGCAAACGCTTGGTCGAGCATTCTGAGAGAAACTCTGTTTTAGTCGGTATTCTTACCGTAATCGTTACCACTCTGTACAATGTGCGAATACGTAACCTGTATTTTAGTATAACTAGACATAGTTTTGTTGTGATCACCGGTGAATCGTATGACGTATGTGCAGACGAAAAAAACGATTTTTGGATAGAACAGTAGCTTCAAATCGTAAGTATTTTAATTTAATTATTTTAACAAATGGAATTTGTTTTAGTTTCGTTCTATATATTTGGTCACTGTTAGCAGTTAGCAAATAACTACATACCCATATATCACACTGTGTACAGCATATTTTGACACATTTTTAGATATGTTCTTAAAGGCATTTTCGGTAGTTTTCCATGCGCAGCTTCTTTGGGCGACTTCTCTTCTAAAACTATTGGATGGATTTTCCTACAAATTCTCAGGAATGTTGATTTAGATGTTGTTCAAATAAGTGCCTAGGAAGTTTGAACAAATTCTGTTATTAGGAACATAACAAAAAAGGAAAATATACCATTTCTATATAATTTCATACAACACTTGCTTGGCCTTTTAGCATAGGGGTAGGTTTCAAAAAAAAATTCTAAACAAGCACGGGGACCTATCATTTTTATTGCACATTTTGTTTATATATCTGTTTAACTATGTGCTTAGAAAGTTTAAACAAATTCTATTATTGGGAACATACAAAAAAAAAGGAAATTGTATCATTATGGGCTAATTTGTACATAAATTGTGGTAATGGTCTCAACAGATTTTGTAAAAAAAAAAATAGGTTTTACATAAAGATGAGCTTTACATGTTACTGTAATTAAATGTTCTTTACTTTAATACCTTTTTAGCAGAATTGTGACCAATGAATAAATGATTAGATTTCAAAAATGTCTTATTTAGCTATTTCATGGACTTGTTCAACTTTTTGGACAGATTGACATGACGGTGGCATTACAAATTATTTTTTAAAATTTTAACAATCATGGTGACCTACCATTATTTTTGCCTTTTCTGTCCATATATATAACAGACTTACTGTACAAAAAGTTTAAAGAAAATCTGTTATGCAGAAAAAACTATAGAAAATGTCTTTAATATATCTCTTTCCAATCATCCACAAGGTGAAAAGTATCTCAGCGTGTGTTTAGATATTGTAAGTAAGTACACTTAACAATTTAATTTCATGCCAGTTACATGTATTTAACATCCTTAGATAAAATCACGATGTGACAGTGTTTTTTTTTATACGCGCTGCAGTTTCTTGTAGTATTTTAACATATGTGCGACAGTTTAATATTGAAACAGCTACATATTTTTTTATACAACATTACAAATAGACGTGCATACTAAAATGCTTATATTTTATTAATATTTAGGATTTAGAAACGTAAGTTGAAAACGTTTTATTGTATTAAATAAGAATTCATTTTCAGTTAAAATGCACCTGTACCGCTTCTACTAATGCGACTTCGCTGAGGATTCGTGTGTAGACACCATCACCCACACATGTGTTTTTCACGGAACAAAGTCAATGAGTATAAAGAGAAGAGAACTGAAGTATTTAATGCAAAATCTATCAGTAGACCCGTACATTTCCAAGTAATACCATCTGCACAGTATTCCAGTGGGAAAAGCATTGTGGCTTGCCTTGCACCCGGACCATTATGTTTTAACACGGGCACTATTTCTGTAAAGTTTCAAAATTGTAGTCTAACAGTTACAAGTTGCGGTGGTGAACATTTTTCTCAGGATTCGGTCAATGCCAGGTCAATGTGACCTTGATGTCCTACTGAACCCAAAATCAATAGGTTTCTTCATTTTATCAAGGGCAATGTGCCTACAAAGTTGCATGAGTGTATGTATTATACTCATGGAGTTATGACTATATGTAATGGTGACCTTGACAAGTGACCTAGTGACCCTTAAAGTAAGAAGGTTCTTTCTCGGACCAACGGAAATGTACGTATAAGTTTTATGAAGTCATCACGCGGATTGCATAATGCCACATGAGGTCATAAATACCTTGACCATTAACCTATTGACGTCAAGACAACAGTGTTCAACTTATCACGTGACACGTTCATTTGGTAACGTGTCTATCATCTTAACATTCTCGTTGAATGTTGATTTTAATGTCAAGTCTAGTGATTCCTAACATTATGACATGAACTTTTATTATATGTGCCTCCTAATTATGCTGCATCCGTATTTTTTGAAAAAGGGTAGAGAATGATGTTTTGAAGCAAAAATATTCAATTATAAAAATAACTGCAATACAATTTGAGATTATAGCAGTCTGATATGTCCATGTCGTCTGAACTTAAAAAGTTTGAATATGCATTTTTTTTACTATTTGCAGCTGCATGCATTGTTATGATTTTCTCGTCTATAACAACTAAGTTTCATTACTTTCTTTTAAGAAAATAAAGAACACATATATAGCTTTAGATTTAGGGGCTAACTCACACACATTTGCAAATAAGGAAGAAAAAAAAAGATCAAATATATCTGTATATAGTATGTGATAATTCAGCATAAATAGCTATTTATAAATATGATTAAAATGCTTATTTTGGTTAATTTATAAAATCATCGCTAACATAAGAGCAAACTGTCGTATCTTTTATTAATTTACTATTATTGCGATAAAATTCGAACTTTTAATAAAATATTTATATGTTATTATTGATGTATATATAGCATATAACGGGTAGTGTAGGACTGGTCGGCCCGGTGACAGTATAATGTGACTGGGTGGGTTATCATGGCATGTGTCTACGGCGTGGTGATCCAGTATGGCAGTATAATGTGACTGGGTGGGTTATCATGGCATGTGTCTATAGCTTGGTAGGGTACAGCGTGATCCATACTGAAACTACGGAATCCCGGTGTTAAATCCCACTTTTTTTAAAAATCTGAGGCTTTGTCATTATTTTATTATGGCATCCCTGCCGTTCATCATCAGTCCTGTCTGGTTGCCGTAGCGGCCCCTGTGGGAATTCACTCAACCAGCATAACACCGAGCTAACAATTAGCTGCATGTGACTGGGTTTAGAATGAAGGTTTGGTTAAGCTCCAGTTTGCAAAATACCAAATCAGGAGCCTCAGCCACAGAGGCTGGTAGATTTTTCCAACGAGACACTGTTACAGAGGGGGGAAAACACACTAAATGTTTCGCTGCAAGATGGTAACTGTGTAAAATTCGAAGTGATTAGATCTGGTGCGAGAGGGTGTAGGTGTCAGGAAGCGGGGGCTCTGTAACGGGGCGTATGTAATGGTACGTTTTGGCGTATATCTGACAAAACATTTTTTTTTTCAAATTGACAAATTTGAGAATTAACATTTGATAGAGTTTATTACCTACCCGTAAAATAAAAGTAGAAACAAATGTTGACCCTTACCAACCCCCCCACCCCTCCCCCACCCTCCTCAACCCACCCACACACACACACACACACTCTCTCTCCCACGCCCCACAGAGTGATTCTTGCATTTTTGCACTTTGCATTGTCTTCTTCATTTTTTAAATTGATGTATAGGCAGTAGCTATGCCGATGCGTACCGCTTGATTCTGGACCATGTTACCTTCTTGATGTGCTCTTGGGTGGGAGAGCTCAAAATGGTAGAACAGTGCTCTAAGGTGGGTCTTACAATTAAAGCTATTATCTAATACACAGGAGATCCTTGCCATTTTTTTTTTTTATTTTTTTTTTTATTTTGAGCACTGATAGTTCAACCCAAATACGTATCAGTTCGAAACACCAGCAGTATTTCGTAACATCAGGGAATAGTATCACCTGAACTGGTACCTCCAATGTACTTCGCCTTCTAGGTTTACCACCACTAATTACATGTAAGCCTCCTGATGTATATAGGTTACATTGCACCATTGCGTTTGTGCTACCTTGGTGTATAGTCAAATAGTGCCTAATAAAAAACGTTTCCCTGCCTTACTAGTGATACAAAATGCATGCTTTTGATTGCTTTTTGTTATTATTACCTATAATTCAGCCAAATGATGTATTGTGAACATTGATTAGTGTTTGTTTGAGATATTTAATTATAATTGACATAGACAGTAAAGCGAAAGTAGAAATGGGGTAAATCTATCTGTGACGTGTCAAAATAGAACGTGACGTCATTCAACAGATTGGCTTGTTCTTATATGATACATGACCCCCTGTTTTTATTGCATTTTTATATTGGCGGACGCTCGATCGTTTGATTGATATGTGTTCTAAAATTTTCTACGGAGAAAAATGCGCGTTTTTTTTATCTCTTGATATACATTCGTCCTATATAAAACAAAGAAGGAAAATCAATGGTGCAACCTAAAGAGAGCTAAATGGGATAAATCGATTTCTCTTGGATTCGTACTTAAAGTCGAATTTCAGATGAAAACTAGTAAGCAGAGCTCTGAAACAGACACTGCATGTGCTTTTATGTCGGTTTTGAGTATATTTAGTCAGTTTTCGTGTCTAACAACCGTAATTTCGAGTTTCAGCTTTTTGTGGGTCTTAAAATGGCGTGCCTGGGCTACTTCTTTAATTGAAGTTTAATTCTTTGGTATGGAAATGTAGGCTGCTGTTTGTGGAACATGTTTTCAAATCGTTAGCTTCAAAAAAAAAAGTTTGGTAGGTTTGCTACCACTAAATCTTTCCCCTACCCCCCAAAAATAGGATATTGTGAACAGTTTTAGAAGGGTTTAACTTGTAAACTATTATTAATATACATGAAAACACTGACTTTGTAGCGTACGGCTATTATCAATTTCGATTTCAGTGGAATTTGTGGCATGTTTGAGCGTGTATACACAACTAAAAGTAGACAATATCCCACAAATTGATGGAATTTTACTAAGAAAACACGTTTTGGTGTGCAAATCTGAATATTGTACATATGCAAAGTCCTGCAGGTTACTAAAATGCATGTTTTATTGATGTTTATTGAATTATTTTGATAATTTGTCACATTTGTCAAGTATATTGCCAAGAAATGTTATTTCATATAACAATTCAAATAGTGTAAAACTAAAGAAAAAAGTCGTTGAATTTGGTCAATTTCAACTTTTTCTATGCATCTTCAAATGTCCATATCTCGGTCAATGCTTGTTCGATTTGCATAAATTATGCAGTTTTGAGCGTGATATGTAGCTGAGAATATAGAAACTTTACATTTAAAAATTATGAACTTTGTGTGCTTCTCTTTAAGGTTACATTGCACCATTGCGTTTGTGCTTCCTTGGTGTATAGTAAAATAGTGCCTAATAAAAAACGTTTCCCTGCCTTACTAGTGATACAAAATGCATGCTTTTGATTGCTTTTTGTTATTATTACCTATAATTCAGCCAAATGATGTATTGTGAACATTGATTAGTGTTTGTTTGAGATATTTAATTATAATTGACATAGACAGTAAAGCGAAAGTAGAAATGGGGTAAATCTATCTGTGACGTGTCAAAATAGAACGTGACATCATTCAACAGATTGGCTTGTTCTTATATGATACATGACCCCCTGTTTTCATTGCATTTTTATATTGGCGGACGCTCGATCGTTTGATTGATATGTGTTTTAAAATTTTCTACGGAGAAAAATGCGCGTTTTTTATCTCTTGATATACATTCGTCCTATATAAAACAAAGAAGGAAAATCAATGGTGCAATGTAACCTAAATAGCATATAACGGGTAGTGTAGGACTGGTGTATCGAATGTAATTCCTATAATAAAAAGTAATCACTCCTATTTTGATGAAAACGGGCATTTCTATTCGATTTTGTGGTTGTATGTATAAGAAGTGCATTAATAAGTTTTACTGGATCACTGATGAACATTGTCGAAATTTCGACTCTATGCTTACACTATGTGAGCAATGAAAACAGTCAGTCAATGAAAACAGCTATACCCTTGACCTGTTTAGTAAACACACAAGAACTTTCTTACATGTCTTGTGACCTCACCTTTTCTGGTGATTTTTCAAGTGGAAATTTAGTGTTCTATATAAACATTACACTGCTGCATTATCCATACTTGAGTTGAATTTGCAGCAAATCATTATTATGTGACACTTTAACATTGGTGTCTATGGGGAAAATAATTAGTGGTATAATACCTCTACATAAAAATAGGGAACCAGTTAACCGGAAGTGTGAACATCATGCACGAGCTTTTCGCTAGCGGGAAACGAGCATGCGGAAAACGAGCTAACTACGAATTTTACATGCGACATACCTTCCACGAGATGATTTGGCCGGATAAAGATACAAGTACACGCGTAAATTCATATAATAGGTAGATTTAAATGTTTTGTTTATAAAATAGTCGGGATGTCGTCAAAATCATAAACAACGGAAAATGACGGCAGTACAATTCATAGACAGTGCAGGAGGGCAGCGCAGGTTTGTGTTTACATATAACCAAGATTCTTAGAATTTGACACTATCAAAATAACACCATTATAGTGGTTATTAGACATTGAAATTTTCTGCTAATGCTGCCAGGTCCTAAGCCAGAGGCATACCCGAGGAAGTTTGCTTTGGTAGAATTTTCGGAATGTACATACTGAAGTATCGCAACATAATCAATCATTGAAGAAAAGCGTCTTGCTACGAACTAAAAAATGCACTTAAACTCAAGAAATCGCATGTAGAAAACAAATCGGGTTGGAGTTGGGGCGCGATCTGCATGCCATATAAAGGGACCTCCATATAAAGGGGTTTGCCTGTTAAATTTAAGGGCTGGCTACGGGTCTGTTTCTAGGCGGGTGGTGAGGGCTCCATGGA
This sequence comes from Cyrtodaria siliqua, assembly GCA_037043455.1. Lineage (NCBI taxonomy): Eukaryota > Metazoa > Mollusca > Bivalvia > Adapedonta > Hiatellidae > Cyrtodaria > Cyrtodaria siliqua. The sequence continues at coordinate 43,964 of JAWPHD010010622.1, forward strand.
ACGTTTGCCTTTCCTTTCATTCCCAATTCATGGAAAATTTTCAGCATCCCCACAACTAATAAAAAGCCTCTGCTGCAAAAATCTGCATCGGACAACACATGGCTATAGTTCGGAAGAATGGTTTTGTATTGACATTTCTTTAAATGAATTAAATAACTAACATACAAAGCTAAACAGCTCCATTCCATGCCTGCAGAGGTCAGACTTAATTGTTAATATTTACAGCCAATCAAAACCTGCATGTTGGTTTCTGCTGAGTGGTAAAGCAGGTAGGTATGGAGGGGTTACCGCTAATGATATATTTAAATGTCCCCGTCCGTCGGATGGGGACGTAAACCGGGCGGTCCCGTGTATCGGTCTATCCTCCGAGCACGATAAAGAACCATAGAAATATATTCGATAATAAGACTATCCTCCTAGCACGTTAAAGAACCATAGGAATCTATTCGATAATAAGAATAGGGCAGGTTCCCGGATTCCTATGTATCCTTCCCCTCTCTCTGGGGCGGCTCTAAATAACCTATGTTGATGTGTTGATGAGCCGTTAAATAACATTCAACAACATATTTAAATGTCATGTTCCCAAAGTGATTATACGGTAAGCGATAATAAGAGTAGGACACGGTTCCCGGATTCCTATGTATCCTTCCCCTCTCTCTAGGGTGGCTCTAAATAACCTATACTGTGTTGATGAGCCGTTAAATAACATTCAACAACATATTTAAATGTCATGTTCCCAAAGTGATTATACGGTAAGCGATAATAAGAGTAGGACACGGTTCCCGGATTCCTATGTATCCTTCCCCTCTCTCTAGGGTGGCTCTAAATAACCTATACTGTGTTGATGAGCCGTTAAATAACATTCAACAACATATTTAAATGTCATGTTCCCAAAGTGATTATACGGTAACCGAACCCCCCTGACCCTTTGAACCTCACAGAGTAATAGCAAATTGGAGGTATGTTAGAGCTACTGTGCAATATAATGAATTTACTGTATCTATTTTCTCATATAGACAGCTAGATGAAAGTACTCATAACCAGTCACAGTAGACTCTTTATTTCTACGGGTGCACTCATGGGCCCTCTACTGTTTTTCTGTGGTATATTAACGACACTCCTGAAACAGATCACAGTTTTCCGTGATTATTCACAGATGACAACCTGATCTACAGTCATACTCCAAGATGACTTAAAGGTGCTAGAATACTGGGCAAATAACTGAGGCTAATCCGAGCCTTCTCTGACCTTACCAGCTCTTTTTACACTTTCGATGTTACATCTGGCTGGTTAGAGCTGTTCATATAGTAAAAACACGGGGATCTCCTCTCTCTTGAGGGAGAGGAACTACCCTCTTATTTTTAAGGCAATATATCTAAAGTATGTATGCACTGAATTACCATTTCAAGCATCTAAAGCGATTATCAGAATATTTATAAATCTCATTTATTTGATGTCTGAGTTGCTTTTTTTTTACATGTATGTACGGCTGTTTATAGGTGCACCCGGTGAGGTCTAATTGCAGTTGACCAAAAACCGTATGGAAAATTTCAAACCATATGTAAACGTTCCTTGTATGACGTCACTGCGCACGACACCTATGTTTTGCCATTCAAACAGTGCATAGTGTCTAGATTTAAGCTATTGTATTTATATCAAACTGTTTTTTGGATTAAAATTTTAGTGTGAAATGGAACAAATTATCATTCTTCGCTTAAGGTATAAAGTTGTATATATAAAATTCAGTGTATCAGTTTAAATTGACTGTTTATGTCTAGCGCAGAGAAACTGCGCTAGCGCAGGCTAAGTTGATCGACACATAAAAAAAGTCCCAACGCATATGCAGGTCGGAGGATCAAAAATCGTCTCGCCCTTTGTAGACATTTTATGCACTCTATATTAATTTAAATTACATATCTGAACCGAAATATTTTTTATATTAATCTTATTAAAGTTGTAACAGTCAGCCCTTTTCAGATGAAGTCGAAAAATATGACTGGCGCAACGATAAATAATTCAAGTAAAATTCAGACAATTTCAAAATTGCAACCAACTTTTGCTTTTGGCACTTGCAGTTCTCTTGAACATTACATTACATTCAATAGTTTCAATAGTTTATCTTTAAATTTTAAATCCTCCGAGAAGTGTTTGTTCCACTCTTAAAATCCTGCATATTGTCAGTTGATAGAGGAATTATTTGATGAGGGAAAATTATATATATGAATGCCTTCATGAGAATTCAATTAATATGCAGAATGTCAATATGGTGACGTAGTAAACAAAACTGTACTTTTAAACATAAATTATTTTTTTGTGTCACTGCAATCGATATAAGGTGCACCCATCATCCCCCCACCATCTTTCACTATGAGTTCCTCTATGGCCTAGGCGTGTAAAAACTTAGAAGCTCTGTATATGCTTGATGTGAAAGGAGTTGTGTATATATGATTTGTTATTACAGACAAGAAGCCCTTAAGTGGAATGGATGGGGCTATACAAGGACTCCAAAAGGACAATCATGTGGAGTTTACAGGAGAGAGGTGAGCATATGCTTTTGTTTACAGGAAGATCCAATGAGAATGAGCTTGAATGTAAGTTTTACTTGCAGGGCTAGAAATTAACGTTTTTATGTCGCCTGCATAGCATGGCAGACACTTAGGGATCACTATATCTGACTGTCCGTCCGTCCTAACCTAAACCTAACCTTGGCTTAACTTTAAAAGTATTTGGCCTATGTTTACGAAACTTCACACACTTCTTCATATAAATCCAAGGAATGTTTTATACACATGTCCAGTCACTCTTGATTTTCATTTTGGCAGAGTTATGCCCCAAATTTAACCCTCAACCTGACCAAGATGAAATAAGCAAACACAATAGGTGACACAAGTGTTCTGTGGAACGCCCTCCTGGTTAGTTTACTAGACCACTTGTTGGATAAATTACTAGCCCTGAACAAAGTTTACTAGCACAATATAATATTCAGCTGAAAATGTTATTTTGATTCAAGTTTCAGCTTAATTTCATGAGTTTTAAATGTATATTGAAGGTAAATGCATTTTGAAGGCATCTCCACATTATTAGGCCACAAAAAATTAATTACCTGGTTCTCAGGCCACTTTTTCTGAGAAGAGATGCGGGCAGGGGCATTTTTTTTTACAATTTTACAGTGGTCAACAGACACGCTGGCGATTTTTTTTTATCCAAACTTTTAATTCCAATACATGTATTGATGCAAAATATCTCTAAATACATGTGCAATAACCAGTTGGATCAGCTCATCTCTATTGTCGATCATTACCTTATCATTTCTTCCCGACTTATGCTTCTTTCAATCACAACAAGTCCGTATATTTGTATTAGATCACGTATGAACTTCAATCGCGATGACACCGCCATTATTGCATTTTTTTGTGAGACTTTGTCGATTGGAAGCTTGAATAAATCGCCTGTTCTGTAGCACCTACTAGTTCCAAGCGTCTCAAGCGTCTGACTCTCCTAGATTGGTACCCGTATGACTGTAACACTCACAAGCTAGCGAGCAGAGCGGCAGATAGTCGGCCGCGCACCAGTCTACCCACAAGGGGATTCCCCTGAGGTAGTTGCATGTAAAAACCGGAACGAACTTGGATGCGGAACTTTTTTTTCGAAATTTCGGTAGCGCATTTCCAATTTTTATTTTATTACTTTTGAGATAAAATCGGCAATGCGGCACCAAAAAAAGACATGCTGGAACCAGGTAATTAATTTTTTATGGCCTTATGTATGCAAGGTTATCCAAGCACATCAAAGCATCTAGATCAAGACTTTGCTAAAAAATAATACGGAAATGCTCATTTTGATTACAGAGTCAATTGTTAATAATGCCCTATGAGGCATTTATTGAAACTATGGAAAGAAATATCAGGTTTTTAAAAGGCTGGGTAAGAAATAGTCCAGCAACCCTCCTTCGGTAATCGGTTTCCTACACTTTCGGAGAGCTAGTCTCCGGAAGTACTTGATGCATGGAATTATTCTTTGCGGCAGAGGAAATAACTGACCTTGGCGGGGTACTTGTGTTTTAGTCGTTAAATATTAAGAAAGTTATAAATCTGAATCAAGCGTGCTGTTTAAATTTTACGATTAACAAGTCTCTATTGGACACAAAATACGCCCATTCTGCCAGCAAATATATTTGTGCTTAGTTTTGCTAGCATGCACTGGAAGGAGAAGTAATTAATGACAGCTCTTTTGTTTTTGTAAAGAACTATTAACGCACTAGTTTTACCAAATATCCTGATAGGATATTGCTAATATATTAAAATAGATGTTTTAAAAAAGTTTACATGCATGAAGTAAATTGTCGGCGAATTGATGCTTTGCATCATTTTTTTCTTGCTTGTAACTGTGATAAATGATTGTAAGTGTTAGTGCCGCGACATCATGAGAACTCCGTTGTTACCAGGGCGATTGGACTGGTTTTCGAACTTGACAGTTTCATCAAGATTGAAAAACAAATATTAAAGTTATTTAGCGGACATCATCAAAATGGTTTCCGAACTTGACCTAGATATTATGCCCATAAACAGTATTCCAAAGTTTCATAAAGATTAAACAACAAATACTCAAGTTATTGAGCGGACGTCATTAACATTGTCACTTTTCAATAATTAAAGGGTCACAACTCCGTTGTTACCGGGGCGATTTTCAACAAAGGGCCATAACTTCATTGTTACCGGGGCGATTGGGCTGTTTTTTGAACTTGACCCGAGATATTTCCAAGTTTCATAAGGATTGGATAATATGTTTGAGTTAGACAGCGGACATCGCAAAACGTAACGGACAGACGGACGGACAACGCCACAAAATAATACGTCCCGTCTTAGGACGGACATATAAAAAAGTCAATTGGATTCGCCACCGTGATTAAACTAGAAGGGTGTAGACTGTCGATTTTTTTCTCTACCTCCACCACAGAAAATTGACCGTCATATAAAACATTAGATGTGTTGAAAATGACCTAAAGCACCATACCAACAATTAACTTGTTATATATCTGTGTGCCAGTGTGTGGTATTACACATATTTGAAGTAATTTCAAATCAAGATCAGCCTCTGAGATGGTAACTTTCTGTACTCCCTGGGGGAGCAAGTAGAGAAATTACTACTATAATTATCTCGCTTTATGAACAAATACATACACTGCCAGTCTGTTGGTTTAGTTAATAATGTCATAGTTGTTTATGATAATATATTAATTTAACAAGAGGGAAATTACTACTATAATTATCTCGCTTTATGAACAAATACATACACTGCCAGTCTGTTGGTTTAGTTAATAATGTCATAGTTGTTTATGATAATATATTAATTTAACAAGAGGTCAACAACCTTGAAGCTCTACTGATAGGTTTTTGATAGCTAGATCAGCATTCCTGTGAAGTTTCATGAAAATCTGTCAAGTAGTTTCATAGGAGTAATCGCTACAAGTTTTCATTATATAACTCTTTGGTAACAAAGATTGCCACTGGCGGCCATGTTTAACGTCGCATCAAAATAATTTGCATCAAAATAATTTTCGACAAGGATCAACATCATTCCATACTGATCATTTTAGAAAAAGTCCCAAATCAATATCACTTATAGTTTTCAAGAAGTACTCTCTACAAACTTGTTTTTTGAAAATCTATTTTAAGCTGTGGTGGCCATCTTGAATTTCCTGTAATGTTGCTAGGATCATTTAGACATCAAGAGCAACATTTCTGTAAAGTTTCATGGAAATCCGTCGAGTAGTTTCAGAGTAGTCGCTACAATTTTTTATTAAATAACTATGTAAACAAAGATGGCTGCTGGCAGCCATGTTTAATGTCTAATCAAAATGATTTTCGACAAGGACCAACATCATGTCATGCTGATCATTTTAGAAAAAGTCCCATATCAATATCACTTAGTTTTCAAGAAGTAGTCGCTACAAACTGTTTTTTAAAAATCTATTTTTAGATTTGGTGGCCATCTTGGATTTCACATCAACATTAATTTTTGCTAGTATCAACTAGATTTCATGGGCAACATTTCTGTAAAATTTCATGAAAATCCATTCATTAGTTTCAGAGGAGTAGTCGCTACAAATAAAAGTTTACGGACAGACAGACGGACGCCGGTATAAGCTCTGCTGATCTCTGATCAGTAGGGCTAAAAAAGTTGTGACATTTCAATGGATGTCTGTTCGAAAATTTACCAGTATATATGGCTTGCAACTTAAAAGATAAGTAAACTAACAGTGAATGTATCGTTGTGTAGCAACATGTTGATCAAAGTTTATTCACGTATACATCGTATAAAGAAAAAGAATATGTATCAGAGACCGCATATGTATCAGAGACCGCAGAGCTGTAGATAAGCTGAGTTTTTAGCTCTACTGGCCAAGGGCCAGCAGAGCTTATGAGATGGTGTGTTGTCCGTCGTCCGTCCGTCCGTCGTCTGTTAACTTTTGCTTGTGTACACTCTAGAGGCCACATTTCTGATGCAATCATCATGAGACTTTGTCGGAATGTTTGTCTCAATGAAATCTCGGTCAAGTTCAAAAATGGGTCATGTGGGCTCAAAAACTAGGTCACTAGGTCAAATACTTGAAAAAACTTGTGTACACTCTAGAGGTCATATTTGTTACCCAATCTTGATGAAACTTTGTCAAATTGTTTATCTTAATTATATCTTGATCAAGTTCGGAAATGGGTCACATGAAGTTAAAAACTAGGTCACTAGGTCAAATATTGGAAAAACATTGTGTACACTCTAGAGGCCATATTTTTGACCCGAGCTTGATGCAACTTTGTCAGAATGTTTGTCTTAATTATATCTTGGTCAAGTTTGAAAATGGGTCACATGGGGTTAAAAACTAGGTCACTAGGTCAAATACTTGAAAAACCTTGTGTACACTTTAGAAGCCGTATTTCTGACCCAATCTTGATGAAACTTTGTCAGAATGTTTGTCTCAATGAAATCTCGGTCAAGTTCAAAAATGGGTCATGTGGGGTCAGAAACTAGGTCACTAGGTCATATACTTGAAAAAACTTGTGTACACTCTAGAGGTCATATTTGTTACCCAATCTTGATGAAACTTTGTCAAATTGTTTATCTTAATTATATCTTGATTAAGTTCGGAAATGGGTCACATGGTGTTAAAAACTAGGTCACTAGGTCAAACTTTGGAAAAACCGTGTGTACAATCTAGAGGCCATATTTTTGACCCGATCTTGATGCAATTTTGTCAGAATATTTGTCTCAATTATAGCTTGCTAAAATTCGAAAATGGGTCACATAGGGTCAAAAACTAGGTCACTAGGTCAAATACTTGAAAAACCTTGTGTACACTCTAGAGGCCATATTTCTGACCCGATCTTGATGAAACTTTGTCGAAATGTCTTATTTATATTTTGGTCAAGTTCGAAAATGGGTCCCATGGGGTCAAAATCTAGGTCACTAGGTCAAATACTTGAAAAACCTTGTGTACACTCTAGACGCCATATTTTTTTTCATTCGATCTTTACCAAACTTTACCAGATTGTTAATGTCAATAACAGCTCGGTAAAGTTTGTTTTTAGCTCTACTGGCCATGGGCTTGGCCAGTAGAGCTTATGGGATGGTGTGTTGTCCGTTTTCCGTCGTCCGTCGTCCGTTAACTTTTCTTGTGTACACTCTAGAGGCCACATTTCTGATGCAATCATCATGAATCTTTGTCAGAATGTTTGTCTAAATGAAATCTTGGTCAAGTTCAAAAATGGGTCATGTGGGGTCAAAAACTAGGTCACTAGGTCAAATACTTGAAAAACCTTGTGTACACTCTAGAGGCCATATTTCTGACCCGATCTTGATGAAACTTTGTCGAAATGTCTTATTTATATTTTGGTCAAGTTCGAAAATGGGTCCCATGGGGTCAAAAACTAGGTCACTAGGTCAAATACTTGGAAAACCTTGTGTACACTCTAGAAGCCGTATTTCTGACCCAATCTTGATGAAACTTTGTCAAAATGTTTGTCTTAATTATATCTTGGTCAAGTTCAAAAATGGGTCACATGGTGTTAAAAACTAGGTCACTAGGTCAAACTTTGGAAAAACCGTGTGTACACTCTAGAGGCCATATTTTTGACCTGATCTTGATGCAATTTTGTCAGAATATTTGTCTCAATTATAGCTTGCTAAAATTCGAAAATGGGTCACATAGGGTCAAAAACTAGGTCACTAGGTCAAATACTTGAAAAACCTTGTGTACACTCTGGAGGCCATATTTCTGACCCGATCTTGATGAAACTTTGTCGAAATGTCTTATTTATATTTTGGTCAAGTTCGAAAATGGGTCCCATGGGGTCAAAAACTAGGTCACTAGGTCAAATACTTGAAAAACCTTGTGTACACTCTAGACGCCATATTTTTTTTCATTCGATCTTTACCAAACTTTACCAGATTGTTAATGTCAATAACAGCTCGGTAAAGTTTGTTTTTAGCTCTACTGGCCATGGGCTTGGCCAGTAGAGCTTATGGGATGGTGTGTTGTCCGTTTTCCGTCGTCCGTCGTCCGTTAACTTTTCTTGTGTACACTCTATAGAGGCCACATTTCTGATGCAATCATCATGAATCTTTGTCAGAATGTTTGTCTAAATGAAATCTTGGTCAAGTTCAAAAATGGGTCATGTGGGGTCAAAAACTAGGTCACTAGGTCAAATACTTGAAAAAACTTGTGTACACTCTAGAGGTCATATTTGTTACCCAATCTTGATGAAACTTTGTCAAATTGTTTATCTTAATTATATCTTGATCAAGTTCGGAAATGGGTCACATGAAGTTAAAAACTAGGTCACTAGGTCAAATATTGGAAAAACATTGTGTACACTCTAGAGGCCATATTTTTTACCCGAGCTTGATGCAACTTTGTCAGAATGTTTGTCTTAATTATATCTTGGTCAAGTTTGAAAATGGGTCACATGGGGTTAAAAACTAGGTCACTAGGTCAAATACTTGAAAAACCTTGTGTACACTTTAGAAGCCGTATTTCTGACCCAATCTTGATGAAACTTTGTCAGAATGTTTGTCTCAATGAAATCTCGGTCAAGTTCAAAAATGGGTCATGTGGGGTCAGAAACTAGGTCACTAGGTCATATACTTGAAAAAACTTGTGTACACTCTAGAGGTCATATTTGTTACCCAATCTTGATGAAACTTTGTCAAATTGTTTATCTTAATTATATCTTGATTAAGTTCGGAAATGGGTCACATGGGGTTAAAAACTAGGTCACTAGGTCAAATACTTGGAAAACCTTGTGTACACTCTAGAAGCCGTATTTCTGACCCAATCTTGATGAAACTTTGTCAGAATGTTTGTCTCAATGAAATCTCGGTCAAGTTCGAAAATGGGTCACACAGGGTCTAAAACTAGGTCACTAGGTCAAATACTTGAAAAACCTTGTGTACACTCTAGACACCATGTAGTACGACTCGATTCATCAATGGTATAACAGCCAGTAGAGCGTTCACAGGCCCTCTTGGGCCTCTTGTTTAATTTTACTCATACTTTTTCAACAAAACCCCTCAGTTTTTAGATCACCTCAAGGTGATGTATTGGGATAACTCTGCGTCCGTCGTCCGTCTGTCGTCGTCGTTAACTTTTCTTCAAACGACTTCTCCTCAGAAACCGCTTGGCTAATTTTGCCCAAACTTCATATGGATGATCCTTAGATGAATGCTTTTTAGATTTGTTAAAATAAGGTCAGCGCGACATCCAAGACGGCCGCCATTACTATATATGGTCGAAACCTTAAAAAATCTTCTCCAGAACCGCTGGACAGATTTCAACAGTTTTTCTTTTAAAATGATCGCCAACGCCTAGACTATCAAGTTTGTTCAAATGAAGTCCCCGGGGTCAAAAATGGCTGTGCCCCGGGGATCCAAAGTTTGTATATTGAGATTTTGCATGTTTTTCATATAAACATATAGGAAAAAACTTTAAAAAATCTCCGAAACCACAAGGCACAGAGCTCTCATGTATTACATGTAGCATCAGCTTATGGTCCTCTACTAATTTTGTTCAAATGGTGACCCTGGGGTCAAATTTGTCCCCGCCCCAGGGGTCACAGTTTTACATTATAGGGAAAAACTTAAAAAATCTTCTCTGAAACTGCAGGAGCCAGAGGTTTAATATTTTGCATTTGCAATAAGCTTATAGTCCTCTACCAAGTGTGTTCAAATGGTGACCCAGGGGTCACATTTGGCCCCGCCCCAGGGGTCACAATTTTACATAGGCTTGTATAGGGAAAAACTGAAAAAAATCTTCCCTGGAACCACATGGCACAGAGCTCTCATGTATTACATGTAGCATGAGCTTATGGTCCTCTACTAAGTTTGTTCAAATGGTGACCCTGGGGTCAAATTTGTCCCCGTCCCGGGGGTCACAGTTTTACATGGACTTACATAGGATTTTTTTTTCAAAAATCTTTTCAGAAACTACAAGAGCCAGAGGTTTGATATTTTGCATTTACTGTAAGCTTATGGTCCTTTACCAAGTTTGTTCAAATGGTGACTCTCGGGTCACATTTGGCCCCGCCCCAAGGGTCACATGTTTTACATAGACATGTATAGGGAAAAACTTAAAAAATCTTCTCTGAAACTGCAAGAGCCAGAGGTTTAATATTTTGCATTTGCTATAAGCTCATGGTCCTCTACCAATTTTGTTCAAATAGTGACCCTGGGGTCACATTTGGCCCCGCCCCGGGGTCACAGTTTTACATAGGCTTGTATAGAGAAAAAGTGAAAAACAATCTTCTTTTCTGGAACTGCAAGAGCCAGAGGTTTAATATTTTGCATTTGCTATAAGCTTATGGTCCTCTACCAAGTTTGTTCAAATGGTGACCCTTGGGTTAAATTACTCCGTGGGTCACAGTTTTACATAGACTTATATAGGAAACACATTAAAGTCGTCTTCTCTGGAACTACAAGAGCCAGAGGTTTGAAATTTTGCATTTACTATACTCTTATGGTCCTTTACTAAGTTTGTTCAAATGGTGACCCAGGGTTCACATTTGGCCCCGTCCTAGGGGTCACGTTTTACATAGACTTGTATAGGGAAAAACTTAAAAAACCTTCTTCTCTGAACCCACAAAGCACACAGCTCTCATATATTACATGTAGCCCTGGGGTCACATTTGGCTCTGCCCAAGGTGTTACTCTCTAGCACCTTCATTTTGTATTTGATCTTTACCAAACTTTGTCAGTGTCTTAAACTGTCTATATCAATGTTGTGTCTTAAACTGTCTATATCAATGTTGTTATACACAACAGAGCCCACATTTCTTGAACAATCTTAACCAAACCAAGCACAGATTGTATATGACCAGAAGATTTCGAAGAAGTTCGATAATGTGCCAGTACTCAGGTGATCGCTTTATGGCCATCTTGGCCCTCTTGTTTAAAATTGTATCATTACTCATCAACTACTTAACACAAAAACTCATAACTTTTAAAACTCGTATATTTGTAGGTATTGTCTTGTGGAACAGTTTATTCCGTAGTTACATGATGAACATTGCTCCAAGCATGTGTCTAATATTAAGGTCATACAGTGTTTCTTTTGTTGTTACTTCCATTTAATCAGAATAGTTGTTTGCTTTAAAATGTATTAATTCACATCCATTTTGACCGCATGAACTATTTAAAGCAAGTGTTTACTCTGAAAGAATTCTTTGTTACTCATTCATTTTGAATCTGCAGTCATCATTTATCTACAGCTCTGAGACGGGCCTAATTGTATTAGAAAATACAATATAGAAAATTATGTCCACAGGATTCTCTGTTTCCAGTCACATAAAAAGTAAAAAATGTTTGTAAGTACTTTAATATGTAGGAACATGTTGCTGTTCATTAGGTTTTTAAGCCCTCCACCCCCACCCACATGCCCCACATGCCCCACACCCCCAAACAATAACCCCGATTAAAATAGTTATACCTGAATGGCCAGAAACCATCGAAATTCGGCGGACAGACCAAACCATAAGCCCGGTTTTGCTTTGCAATCCGGCTAAAAAGCAAATCCCCACCAAAAAAGAGAAAAAGGTACTCTTTAGCAATTTTTTGTCACCATTTTGAGAATGATTCAATTGTGAAAATGTGCGTGGTTTTACCTTAATTGGGATTTTTTCACTATTTAACAAAAGCAATATTGTATGTTTATATACTTTGCAAACACATTACCATGTATATACATGTATATCTACATTCTCTTGTAATATTTCATTGCGACCCTCCCATAAAAGTAAATATTTTCCATCTTTTTCTGTTTAATGTTTCAGTTTAAAATATTTACACATTTTTGAAGTAAGATTTTTTTCTTTCCTACTTTTTTGCTTTGGGAATAGTATCAATTTTTGGTACCACTTATATAAGGGGAATGTCCCATTTTAACTGATTTCTTTCCCTCCAATTCCAATAGATCCACTATTTGTCAGGTGAAAACGTTTAAAAGATATCGATCATTAACGGTAGAAATACAAACTTGAACGTGTTTTAACCCACTGTGTTAGATTTGCTATTGGCCCTGATTATTTTTAAGTAGCTTATCTTCACATTAAATTATAATAAATGATCTTATTGTTTGGGGCGCTATAGTTTCCGCCAAAGGTTTGTTTTACTTTTCAGACACAATTTGCTAATCGGTAGTGCCTTAATATGTTTTATATAGTGGTAAAACAGACATTTTAGTGGTAAATATCTTATTTTTAAATATCGGTCTAGAATTAAAAATTTCACACGCGAAAACTGCTTTTTATAGGGCATATTTTTAATTGATAAACATTTTTTTTTGAATTTCTATCTGACAAACAATGGTTTAACTTGTTGGACAAGTCTCTAGTTATGGACGCTTCTTACAAAAAAATGGGTATGTTTCTTTTTTGGCTAAAATGTGTTGGATGCTGCGTACCCTCGTCATTGGTCATTTTGTACTCTGGCCATCAGATGTTTCGTACCCTGTACCCAGTTTACATGTTCAATTACGTGAATAGTATGTATGCGTAAGAAACTTCCAATGTATGGGCATGAACAGACCTGAGCAGGGGCATAGCTGGCCTTTTTGAAGCTGCAGGTCCGCTTAATTTCTCAGCACTGTAGTGGGGTCTGGGCATCCTCCCACAGAAATATTTTGATTCTTTAGTGTTTCTGGCGCATTCTGGTGCATTCTCGAGATGCATTTAAAATGCTAATACATACATGTTTTTGCTTAATTTTAATTAGACACACCTCCCCCTTCGCAGTTTTTACTGCAGATTTGGCATTACTCAGAATAAGCTGCAGGCCTGGGCCTGCAGTGCCAGGCCTGCAGTGCCTTAATGCAGCTATGCTAGGTACCACAAACCATCCTGCGCTTGCGCAGTTTATATCTGTCATAATGTAAACTAAACTAGTTTCAAACTCGTTTTACTGCCATAAAATGTAGTTAATTCATTATTTTTAAGTTTCATAAAGGAAAAAGATTGAATTTAAACATTATTTAAAACTAAAACTAAAAATGTTTTGTCTGTGAGGTTAAATAATTAAATGAAATTGACCAATTTATACTGAACACCAAAATGGCGCCCTTTGACTTTGTGTATTCCACAACACAGGTGCTCTTTGAAAGTTAATTATTCATAACCAATCAAATTACAAGTAACACATTTTATGCGTAATAGTAAGTTCAAAGATCATAACTTATCATTCTAAATTTTTTTTGTGGAAAAGTCCAGGATTACTGAAGATTTCATCGGATAGAAAATACACAATTTTTAGAGCTGAATAACTTCACTTGTGATCCTTATCGAAGAAAATCACACATACCCACATGTCAAGCTATCTTTAGGCCACCAATCAAAAACATGTATGATGAGACCAATAGGAGCGCAAATGAGCACAAGAGACACAAACAACCCAACCATAACTGTTTTTTGTGTACACTACACCGCTGTGTAAGTTGACGCGACTACTGAGGTGAATTTATCGAGGTTTATGCATAAAATATGACAGACAATATTTTGATAGGTCTCAAGTTTAAACTCTTATAACTTCATTATTTGTTGGCGGATATTGATGATTTAAACACCAAACTATTTGTCAGACATTGTAGAACATAACTGATTGTTTTATATTTAAATTTTATTTATTTTTAATTTTTGCCTGTTTTACCTAGCTATGCCATGCAGAGTTACAGTAGTGAAAAATCAAAAAATGTGAACACACTAGTAAATGCGGTGCATAGAATTACCGGAATACACCTATATACCGGAATATACCGGAATACACCATAGAATTACCGGAATCGACTTTTTAATTACCGGAATACACCCAAATAGACTTTTTATAATTGATATATTATAAAATATTGATAGAATACATAAGTTACAGTATTAGAAGACTAAAGATAATGTACTAATAATGATATATACACTTGATAAAATATGTTGTTTTTTAAATATTTATTAGTTTTTTTTCGTATTTTATGAATATTGCTAACAATAAAATTTACGGATGATGATGTTGTTTGCATTAGTTTTTGACCTCTTTTACATGTGTTTAATCATAATAAATACAGTATAATTTTATTGATATTGTTAAAAAGGCCTTGCATGGTATAGATATTGACAATTTTGAGATGTTCTTTCGAACAATATTGTTTGGCCCTTAAAAGGGCCTTTATAATGCATAAAGCATTTATTTCCTGGTAGATAATAAACATCTATGAATGACAGATGTCAAGATTCTCATGCCAACCTCTTTGGCTCCAGGATGAACCAAGTCTTCGTCATAATGGCGAGGGAACTTCAGCTTCTTCATGACATTGATGAAGTAGCCTATTCCTGCAACATAACCCGCAGCCTCTTATTAACACTTCGTCGCACTTGATTGAAATGTGCGACAGTTGTGTTTCTGACATTTTCTCGCTCGGCAGTACAGCTGACAGACACCTATTTCACTCTTATAAGACTAAATATTTATTGCGGAAAATAAGTGACATGATGATGTAATATACAGACTATGATGTAATATACAAAGCAGATGCATACGGCCGTAATTATGGGTGTATTCCGGTATTTTTCGCTGATTAATGTCACATAAACACATATTCATTAATATATTAATTAAATAACTACACATTTCAGCAGATTTAGATAATAAATAGTGTATAAACAAGTCTATTACGGTAATTATCTGGTGTATTGCGGTATTTTTCGCTAATAAAAAATGTATCACAGTCTATTTCGGTCATTCTCCGGTCATATTCTGCTATACATTTACGCCAATTTAGATCATAAATAGTGTATTAAAAAGTCGAAAAAGTAATTCTATGGTGTATTCCGGTATATTCCAGTAAATAGGTGTATTCCGGTAATTCTATGCACCCTAGTAAATGCCATGAAATTCAGGTCAAGTGTTGAATGTCCAAAAGCAGGGAACAAAATGCTCAAGGCCAAAAAGAAAAATAGGTGTGTTTAACTTTTCTATGCATGCTAACAAATAGGGTAGTTTGGTACACTGTAGGCATTTTTTCCCAAAGGTCTCCCTGAAACCCCATTACATGTGTTTATAAATGATGAATACTAAATCACTCCGACATAGTACACATGCAAAAAGGAGTGTCAGCGAAAGAATTATTAAAAACTTACCAGTTCAACATTGTCCAAACAGTCAGTGTTTATATCTGTGTTCCATTTTCGTGCATCTCCTGATGCTTCGGGAGACTTTCCAGCCATTAATTGTATTTTGGCAATAATTATTTCATTCTTGAACTGTGCCAAGACCTGTATAGTTTTCACCACAGACTGTCAACAGTTAACACGATCTTGTTGTTGGAAATTTGTAGTATTTTTTTACATGAGCTAGCTAGCAACGAACATTTAAATTGTTCAGATGTCACTTTGTGTTGTTGCTTGCAGATTTTAGTATCTTATTGGTCAACACTGTTATTGTCAAACATACCATTCGATAGAATATATAATTCTTCTGTCAAAAACCATACTTATATATTGATAATCATCTTTGTATTTTGTAGAAACGCCCGCATAGAATCTGTGCGCGTTTTCCCCCACATTTTTGAACGTGGCTTGTCTGTGTATTCGGCAGGACCAAAGTAGACTGGTACCCGGTACGCAGTATAGTCTACTGGTCCCCGAATTCACACTCATGATTGCAGGGTGCTGCCACCACAAAACTTATATTGCTTTATAATTTATTTCTTATATGAACACACTTTTTACTGGCTCATCGGATTACCTAGTATATATAACACTTGGTATCCCTGCAGATTTTTTACTGGTCTCGGGCTACCGGAATAGCGTTAATTTCGAGCCCATTCGTCCTGTTGCCTTTGTTGGTCATAATAAAGGCAGAATGGTACTTTTATAGTTCTCTATACAATTGAATTAATGTATATATGTTTGTTTTGTGAAATTTGTATATGTTTTTTTCGCTAATATAGTACCGTAGTCGCAATGTCCGTCAGTCAGTCCTTCCGTCCCATCCCAACTCTGACATTCATGGACGGATTTTCAAATAACTTGGCACTCATGCTCACCACAACAAGAAGAAGATCCAGGTCCGTGGCTCCAAGGTCAAGGTCACGCTTCGAGGTCAAATGTCGCTTCGGGGGCATGTGTTTTGTTTTTTTTAAATATTTTAGAGTGGAACTTTTTTGGGGGGAGAGTAATGAAATACCGTATTTTACCTTGTATAGTACGCAGTTTTTTTACTTCTTTTACGGTTTCCGAAAGTGGGGTGCGTACAATACAAGGAAACAATACAAAAATCCTTTTTCTTGCATTTTATATGCAGAAAATTGATGTCAGACTGGAGAAAAAACGCCGATGAAAACATAGGGGACGAATAGACAGATATTTGTGAATGCAGATAAAAAAATACTTTAGTTTTCGTGACTTACTCGCTTTATATAAGCAATTTATTGACTTAATTCGACTTAGAAATGAATAAAGTTTATTAAAAGCTTGTTTTTATATAAATGTTTGCATATTTGTTGTAGTACTACAAAAGAATGTATACATGGTAATATGTTTACGAAGTATTTAAACATGCAATATTGCTTTTGTTTGATTTTGAAAAATTCAAAAACAAAAGAGAAGAATTTGGTTATTTAAAATGAATATTATCATTTTATTTATATATTTTTTAAGCCTAACATTTCATAAGGAGTTTATTCAGGGACTGGTTATGTTGTCACGCCTTGTGTTGTTGCAGATAAAAGTTGAGTGGACATATCTCAGTTCATGGACTGGCTTATATGTTGAGTGGACATATCTCAGTTCAGGGACTGGTTATATTGTCATGCCTTGTGTAGTTGCAGATTTAAGTTGAGTGGACATATCTCAGTTCAGGGACTGGCTATATTGTCATTCCTTGTGTTGTTGTAGGTATATGCTGAGTGGACATATCTCAGTTCAGGGACTGGTTATATTGTCATACCTTGTGAGGCTTGTGTTGTTGTAGGTAGATGTTGAGTGGACATCTCTCTGTTCAGGGACTAGTTATATTGTCATACCTTCTGTTGTTGCAGGTATAAGTTGAATGGAGATATCTCAGTTCAGGGACTGGTTATATCGTCATGCCTTTTGTTGTTGTAAGTATCAGTTGAGTGGACATATCTCAGTTCAAGGACTGGTTATATTGCCATGCCTTGTGTTGTTGTAGGTATCAGTTGAGTGGAGATATCTCAGTTCAAGGACTGTTTATATTGTCATGCCTTGTGTTGTTGCAGGTATCAGTTGAGTTAATATATCTCAGTCCAAGGACTGGTTACATCGTCATGCCTTGTGTTGTTGCAGGTATCAGTTAATATATCTCAGTTCAAGGACTGGTTATATTGTCATGCCTTGTGTTGTTGCAGGTATCAGTTGAGTGGACATATCTCTGTTCAGGGACTGGTTATATTGTCATGCCTTGTGTTGTTGCAGGTATCAGTTGAGTGGACATGTTCTACCTCACCTCAGGGAATGGATAAAGGAAACTATTGGCATTAGTCTTGATCATAAAACACCACCTCAGGTAAATAGCTCTTAGATCACCTGGGCCGAAGGCTCAAGGTGATCTATTGGGATCACTCGTCGTCCGTCATCGTCCGTCATCGTCCGTCATCGTTGTCGTTAACTTTTCTTCAAACGACTTCTCCCCAGAAACCGCTTGGCAAATTTTGACTAAACTTCACGTGGATGATACTTAGGTGAATGCTTTTTAGATTTGTTAAAATTAGGTCAGCACAACATCCAAGATGGCTGCCATTACCATATATGGTCGAAACCTCAAAAAATCATCTTCTCAAGAACCGCTGGACAGATTTCAACAGTTTTTTAGCTCTACTGGCCAGGAGGGCTTATGCGATCACTTTTCGTCCATCGTCCGTCTGTTCGTCTGTCTGTCCGTCCGTCCATCCGTCTGTCCGTCTGTCTGTTAGCAATTTTATAACATTGACATCTCCTCTGAAACCGCTTGAAGGATTTTGATGTAACTTCATCACAATGTTACTTGGGAGAGTCCCTCTCAGATTTGTGTTTTTCGCAGCCGCCAGTCATCCAAGATGGCCGCCATGGCTAAAACTAGGTCAAATTTAAGGAAATTTTAAACGACATCTCCGAAACCACGTATTCCATTCTACTGAAATATCATATACATGTTCCTTGGGTTGGCCTTTATCAAGTTTGTGTTTTTCGTTATCGTTGAATAATCAAAATGGCCGCCACGGCGACTCAAAGTTTACATAGAGTTATACAGGAAAAGGTTAAAAATGACATCTTCTCTGAAACCGCTTAAAGGATTTTGATGAAACATAAGCACAATGATAATTGGGATAGTCCCGATCAGATTGATGTTTTTCGCGGCCGCCAGTTATCCAAGATGGCCGCCATGGCTAAAACTAGGTCAAATTTAAGGAAATTTCAAACATCATCTCCGAAACCACGTATTCCATTCTTGTGAAATATCGCGGCCGCCAGTCATCCAAGATGGCCGCCATGGCTAAAACTAGGTCAAATTTAAAGAAATTTCAAACGACATCTCCGACGAAACCACTTATTCCATTCTACTGATATATCATATACATGCTCCTTGGGTTGGCCTCTATGAAGTTTGTGTTTTTCGTTATCGTCGAACAATCAAAATGGCTGCCACGGCGACTCAAAGTTTACATACAGTTATACAGGAAAAGGTTAAAAATGACATCTTCTCTGAAACCGCTTGAAGGATTTTGATGAAACTTAAGCACAATGATAATTGGGATAGTCCCTCTCAGATTTGTGTTTTTCGCGGCCGCCAGTCATCCAAGATGGCCACCATGGCTAAAACTAGGTCAAATTTAAGGAAATTTCAAACGACATCTCCGACGAAACCACTTATTCCATTCTACTGATATATCATATACATCCCCCTTGGGTTGGTCTCTATGAAGTTTGTGTTTTTCGTTATCGTCGAACAATCAAAATGGCCGCCACGGCGACTCAAAGTTTACATAGACTTATATAGGAAAAGGTTAAAAATGACATCTCCTCTGAAGATCTCACTACACACTTAGCTCCCTTGTATGTGACTGTAGGATGATTCTTACACCATAAAAAGTAGAGGTGTGTTCTTCGGTTTGAGATATTTTTAATAATTGGCCATGGATATTTTCTTTTCCTGTTGCAGGTGAGAAAACAATAGTGTGAGATTGGATGAACAGCGATTAGACGACACTGACAGCAAAATGTGACACATTTGTGGGTGCTCAAAATGCGTATGAATTTAGGTGCAAACTGTTTAGTGAAAGCCGAAAAGAGTACCTTGCCTGACACCACTCCTATTTAAAAAAAAAAAAACTGGGCTATGTACCAGATTTTATGGATTTTTATGAGCAGCAATAACTGTATTTTACCAAAAAAATACTTTTAGACTTTAAAGGTTTGATTTAGAATGGGAAATTGGACTTTATTCCCTATGGCCAACACAGTAAAATCGAAGTGTGTAGTGAGACCTTAACAGAAACAATCAGCCAGACGCTTTCAGTACAGCTTTCATTGACACAGATCAATATTTCTGAGTTTGATGTTTTCAACTGTGTAAAAAAGTTGAATTGAACATTTTATGATGAATTGCAATGAACTTTAGTTGGATTTGGCCATAAATTAGTGATTTTGCACATGAAAATGGACCATACTTTGATCAACATGGGTTATTTTGTGTATGCTGTTTGTAGTGAACTCCCAAACCACTTCCGTAATGTCGATATGGATTCCAGGCGATGAAACATCCTGATGAAACGCAATATAAATGTTGTCAGTGCATATTTCAGTGCATACACATGTACATGCAGTATCAACTATTCCGCGAAAGATGGATATTCGATTGTATTTGCCAAAAAAAGTTTGTGCTTGCGAGTCGATAAATTGTTTCTGGAAGTTTAGTTCTCGTCTCTGTTGGGTTCAAATGGATACAATATACCGACACTATGCCAGGGACATGTTCACGGAAAGCAGCTTCATATGACATCTAACAGGTATGTGTTTGTATAGCAAATTATTTATTTCAGCTATTGACAATATTAGAAAAATACCCCACCCACTTATGCAGTGCAACAAATTTCAAAACCGCTGTTCAGTGTGTCTTATTTGTCGAGAATGTTCATCAAATATGTTTATTAACTTAGTCGCTCTTCCTTGTTTGCTTTGAAGTTGCGTGACAACCTTTTTCGAACCGCTGTCTTTTGGGAAGATTTGTCGTTTGCAGTTGCACATTTGTCGAGACACAAAATTGTTTCATGCTTGGTGTTAGCTGAATGAGGCGTTCCAGCTTTTAGCGTATTCATCTCATTTCTTGTATTCCATTTGTACGCAGGCAGGCAATTTGTTCTCTCGTGATATTTGTTCATGCGCATTTCATACAAATTTCGCGTCATGTCAAATAAAAAACATCTCTAATATATTGTGTGTCTGTTTATATATAGGAAAAAAAAATCCAGACAAAACTTTAATGTACTGTTACATTCTTCATCGTCTCTTTTTACGTAAATTAAAAAATGGCGTTAAAAGTGTTTTCGGTTCTGAATTCTGATTATAAATGTTATTTTGCACTAAGAAATAAAGCTGTGCTAATATATGTTTGAATAAAAAAAATGTACGCGAATTACATCATTGAAATTCAAGTGAATTTCGCGTCATAATAAAACATTAAATTCTGGTTCTATCATTATTCACGGTAAAGATTGCCTGTGTCGCCTAGACTTTTTTTTTCCGCAGATCTGTACTGAATTTATTTTTGGCATGTTACGTGTTGTGCTGCATTATGTGTAGTAATATGCTGCTATCTTTTTCGCTCTGATCCGAATGGTTTGCATTCAACTTTCACTGCTTTGAGTAGGTGTACAGTGTCGTCTGGAGAAACACTGCAGTCGGTCGCAAGCAGTTGATCACTGATTTTCTGACTGACTGACTGACTGTGACTGACTGACTGACTGACTGACTGACTGTGACTGACTCTGACTGACTGACTGACTGACTGACTGACTGACTGTAATTTAAGATGAATTCAACAACTACGTATGAAGTGCATGCAATGCGGTTCAATGCGATTAATTAACAGTTTCGATATAACATGGAATTGACAGACATTTGTATGAAATATACCGATTGTTATAATTTCATAGATTTTTAAGATAAGCGCTGTTCATGTACATTTGGTAGCGTTATCTGTATTGTGATAATTTCTTGAAAACTAATCTGCATGCCGGTGGTTTTCGGTTGTTTTTCTGCTTTTAGCAAGTTGTGGTGTCATTGAGTGTTTCCTAGTTAACTCCCCTGCTGGTTTTATGTATTTGTTCCCCTTTCAAATCACTGTTGGGTATATTTTCTGATTTTTTCCCTACATTTTGTTTTATAAAATGGCTAGGTTTTCAAATAGTAATATTTAGTAACATTATTATCAATATTGTAATCATGTGCTAAGTAAAAGCCATTTCATCTTTTTATACAGGAAGCTGGTAGAAGATGCCAATTTGAGAGTAGAAGGGAGGGCTTGTTTTATTGGAGCCATGCCTGTGATGACATCAACTTGAATGGCCTTTAATGACATTGTAGGACAGGTAATATAATAAACTATTTTTGACTAGAAAATAAGTCTAACCACTACTTCTGTTTCAGAAAGCATCATTTAAAAAAATCAGAAAAAAAAAAAAAAAAAAAAATCATATATGGGCATAGGTGAACAATTAATAAATTAAGAAACACTGCCTGAAAGACAAACATCACACTTTTTTTATATTATATACATATCCAACACAAATCCTACAGAATTTAAGAACACAATCTCTTAGAATACAAAAGTTACTGAATAATTTCTACTCTTGATTCAGATTAAAATTCCTGATTTTTTCGCTCCATGAATATGGCACGAAGCAAATTGATGCATGTTGCATTTTGAGCCGTAAACTCATGTAATCTATGACAAAAGTATCTATAAACTATTATTTTTGTTATGTTGTCACCTATAGTTGTTGCGGGTATGATTTTGAAGACATGCACACACATGAGCCCCCCTTGAAGATCTCACTACACACTTAGCTCCCTTGTATGTGACTGTAGGATGATTCTTACACCATAAAAAGTAGAGGTGTGTTCTTCGGTTTGAGATATTTTTAATAATTGGCCATGGATATTTTCTTTTCCTGTTGCAGGTGAGAAAACAATAGTGTGAGATTGGATGAACAGCGATTAGACGACACTGACAGCAAAATGTGACACATTTGTGGGTGCTCAAAATGCGTATGAATTTAGGTGCAAACTGTTTAGTGAAAGCCGAAAAGAGTACCTTGCCTGACACCACTCCTATTTAAAAAAAACCAAACTGGGCTATGTACCAGATTTTATGGATTTTTATGAGCAGCAATAACTGTATTTTACCAAAAAAATACTTTTAGACTTTAAAGGTTTGATTTAGAATGGGAAATTGGACTTTATTCCCTATGGCCAACACAGTAAAATCGAAGTGTGTAGTGAGACCTGAAACCGCTTGAAGGTTTTTGATGAAACTTAATCACAATGATATTTGGGATAGTCCCTCTCAGATTGATGTTTTTCGCGGCCGCCAGTTATCCAAGATGGCCGCCATGGCTAAAACTAGGTCAAATTTAAGGAAATTTCAAACATCTCCGAAACCACGTATTCCATTCTTGTGAAATATCATATACATGTTCCTTGGGTTGGCCTCTATCAAGTTTGTGATTTTCGTTTTCATCAAATAATCAAAATGACCACCACGGCGACCCAAAATTTACATAGAGTTATATAGGAAAAGGTTAAAAATGACACCTTCTCTGAAACCTCTTGAAGGATTTTGATGAAACTTAATCACCATGATATTTGGAATAGTCCCTCTCAGATTATTTTTTTCGCGGCCGCCAGTCATCCAAGATGGCCGCCATGGCTAAAACTAGGCCAAATTTAAGTAAATTTCAAACGACATCACCGAAACCACTTATTCCATTCTTGTGAAATATCATATACCTGTTCCATGGGTTAGCCTCTATCAAGTTTGTGTTTTTCGTTATCGTCAAAATGGCCGCCATGACGACCCAAAGTTTACATAGAGTTATATAGGAAAAGGTTAAAAATTACATCTTCTGTGAAACAGTCTGAAAGATTTTGATGAAACTTAAGCACAATGATATGTGGGATAGTCCCTCTCGGATTTGTGTTTTTCGCGGCCGCCAGTCATCCAAGATGACCGCCATGGCTAAAACTAGGTCAAATTTAAGTAAATTTCAAACGACATCTCCTTCAAAACCATTGATTCCATTCTACTGAAATATCATATACATGTTCCTTGGGTTGGCCCCTATTAAGTTTGTGTTTTTCGTTATCGTCGAATAATCAAAATGGCCGCCATGGCGACCCAAATTTGGCATAGAGTTATATAGGAAAAGGTTAAAAATTACATCTTCTCTGAAACTGCATGAACGATTTTGATGAAACTTAAGCACAATGATATTTGGGATAGTCCCTCTCAGATTTGTGTTTTTCACGGCCGCAATCATCCAAGATGGCCACCATGGCTAAAACTAGGTAAAATTTAAGGAAATTCCGAACGACCTCTCCTAAACCACTTATTCCATTCTTGTGAAATATCATATACATGTTCCTTGGGTTCAAGTTTGTGTTTTTCATTATCGTCAAATAATCAAAATTATTCAAAATGGCCACCACGATAACCCAAAGTTTACATAGAGTTATATATAGGAACCATGTTTCTTGGGTTGGCCTCTATCATGTTTATGTTTTTGAATCACATCATACAAGTAGAGTGTCTACAGGCCCACTTGGGTCTCTTGTTTGTTTAATTTCTTGTCGGCGCTACTTCTCTAAACGCCTTGTTGGATTTCGACGAAACTTGGCAGGAAGCATCAGTAAGATGTCTAGTTGTGCATATCGCGCTTTTGTTCCAGTTTGCTGATTTATGACAGAGTTATGGCACTTTGACATTTTTACTTAAAATTTCTTGTAGGTGCTACTCCTCCTAAACGGCTTGTTGGAATTCTACAAAATTTGGCAGGAAGCCTCAGTATGATGTATAGTTGTGCAAAGCATGGTATATCAATGAAATTTTGGACAAGTTTGAAAACCAGCTAGATGTAGTTAGTAACGACAGGTTATGGCCCTTGATTTGTTTAAAAATGCTATATATGTATTTTCCTTTGTTAAATCTGTAGTTAAGAAATTTAATATCCCATCCCTGTTTTTGCAATGTTTTAAAAAAACTACTGATGGGAATTTTATGTCGACAACAATATAAGAATGTTTTTAATAGAATGGCAAACTCGATTGTTTTTAGTTACTAAAATGTTTACAAACTTTCATTTAAGCATCATTGACCTTTTTATTTTTAAGTCCAGCCCCTGTTAGGTGAGACATGTGAATCCACAGATTTCTTGTTTCTAGATATTGCCACACCTGGACTTCTACATTGTCACCTTTTAGCACAAAAGCTTCTTTTGACAAGTTGTACTGAAATATCTTCATCCATGCTCATGAAAATATAGAATTGTCTCCTTTATCAATGAAGATACTTTCAATATTGTCAGAATAAGTATATTATATAATCTTTATTTACCACAGGTACCCTACATGGATTACGCCATCCACTCGTACAAGCTGCTGGATGATTATAGTCGGGGAGACCTGAAGTTGGTTGTGTAGTGTTGTTTAGGTTTGACAAAAGTTGACTGGTTGCTTTTCAAGTAAGTAAAAACTTGAAGATAAATACAAATGTTTAAGGTGTTGTTTTTTTCAGTGCTTCGAAAACAGACATAGGCCATGTTTCCCTGTCATAATTTAAAAAAAAAGAGAAACTTAAGACACATTTAAAAATTTGTTCTTTTAATAACAAAAAAACTTTTTTCTCGACTATTTGAAGAAGAATAAGAGAGATTATGTAATCACAACGGCGTCCCAGTCCATCTTGAGTTCTGTGTGTAAGCTGTGTTTACAGGTCTATCTCTTAGATAAAAATAAAGACGTTTTATTAGCTTTAGAAAGAGAGTGTGAACTCTAGCAACCCAGCTGAGACTTTATCTGATGGACGGCTGTTTCAATCCTTGATTTTAGGGGGAAAGAAAGACCACTTCATAAATCATAGCAAAATGTTGGGAATTTAAAGGATTATGGAAGCATATGTCTGGTGAGGCAGCGGCGTGGAACCTATCTTTTTCTTTAATGGCTTTTAGCTGATTGTTGATCTTGTACATCATGATCAGTCTTAAGCTAAAAACCTGTCTGCGATTTTCCAGGCTCTTCAAGTTTGTCTTGTATAATCTCAACGTTGCTTGATCTATCACCGTAGCGATTGGTGACAATGTGCACTGTCAGCCTTTGTACCATCTTGAGCTTGTATGCATCTGGTCTGCTTGGACCTTGACTTGACAGATCTGATGTTGAGGTTTCATATGACTAGAATCTGATGGTCGATAAGTCCCTACAAATGTTGAATGTGCATCCTAAGCCTTAATACTGTGTTGAAGTCACATGCTGCAGGACTTGCTTTTGTAGAACATAGTCGTTGATGATGTCGCTTTCTCTTTCTGGTATGGTAAGGATGTTACATATGTCCGGGTGAAAGTCCATTTTCCATCTCATCTACCAAGTCAATGTTGTGGGTATGTCGTTGATGTAGAAATGAATAGGCTTGGTCCTGGCACTATCCCTGTCCTAGTACTGTATATTTATCCCTGAGTCAACGCTGGTCTTGTCCAACGATTATTCCCCAGCAACAACTACCTGTGATCTGTTAGAAACACATTTATCTATCTGGTGGTTTCCCTCATATTCCATACATGGTGGTGGAGTTTGTGCATTGGCTTGATGTAGCTGACTTTATAAAATACCTTGAAGTTCATAATAAGGATGCCTGTCTGTTTGTCATTTTCCATATTTGCTGTTATGTCGTCTGTGAATTTCAGCATCTGTGTTTTACATGATCTGCCCTTGCACAAGTCGTGCTGCAGTAAGAAGAGGATGTTGTGTTTAGCTGCATGTTAATGGTGATTGCAATGTGTTTGAAGATTTTGTAGAACACATATCAGAGAGCTGGGCCTATAGTTCTGTGCCTGGTACTTCTGTCCTTTTTAACTCGACTATTCGAAGAATAAGAGAGCTTATGTAATCACCACGGGGTCGGCGTCGGCGTTGGCGTCGGCGTCCCACATTAAGGTTTGCGTGTAATCTGTGTTTGGCCATGGGCTTCCTTATAGCATTATCTTGAGGGCTGCATAAACAATTTTGGTTCCTGTAACCCATGGGCTCCCATGGAACCCAAATTATGATAGCCCTTAAAATATGTCTGTTTCACATCAAATTTTGCGTGTAAGCTGTGTTTACAGGTCTATGTCTCTTACAATTCTTACCCTAGCACAACCAAATTTGGCCATGGGCTTCCTTATAGCATTATCTTAAGGGCTGCATAAGCAATTTTGGTTCCCATAACCCCTGGGCTCCCATGGAACCCAAATTCTGATAGCCCTTAAAATATGTCTGTTTCACATCAAATTTTGCATGTAAGCTGTGTTGACAGGTCTATATCTCTTACATTTCTTGTCCTAGCTGAACTAAATTTTGGAATTGGTTTCCTTATAGTATGTTGTAAAGGGTCGGATAAGTAATTTTGTCTTCTGCAAATTCTGGGCTCCCATGGAACCCAAATTGTGATGGCCCATAAAATGTGCAATAAAGGCAGATCTAGGTTTGCATGTAAGCATTTATATATCTATAATTTTGGTTTGGGATTTGTCATAGCATTATGCATCTTATTACTTCACCCATATTGGGGCATGGCAAACTCCCCCCCCCCTCCCCCTCCCCCCTCCCCCCCCCCCCCCAAATACCCCTCCACACCTTTTTTATTTTTTTATTTTTTTACATATTTCTGTGTTGTTTTAGTCAATTCTTACACATATATGTTGCAACACCACCCTGCCCCCCTCCCCCCCACCGCCTCTCACCCCCCCCCCCCCCCCCCCCTCCCCCACGACTTGAAACTTTTTTTTTTTTTTTTTTTTTTTTTACATAAACTGTTGTTTTAGTCAATTCTAACACATATGTGTTCCCCCCCTGTTCCCACCCCACACCCCCCCACCCAAACCCGCTCCCGCCTCTCACTCCCGCTCCACCCCCACACCCCATCCCCACTTGAAACTATTTTTTTACATATTTCTGTGTTGATTTAGTCAATTCTGACACATGTTGCCCCCTCCCAACCCACATCCCGCCTCTCACCCCCGCTCCATCCACCTGTTCTCTATGTATCTGGGAACTTACCTTTGTCTGAAGATGATAGTCTGTATAGGTGAGATCTGCTGTTGGTTTTATATTGTCAGTACTAGCTGCTTTGTGTGAATTGAAGCTGTTTAGCAGTTTCTGCACTTCATTTCTGTTGATGTCTATATCTGGGACAAGTAGATAAATCTTCTGAGCTTCTTGTCATTGTGGATTCCTCTAAGATGAATTTAAATTGTCAATTTAGGATGCTAGTTTTACATCATCTTTAAGTGCTGTGATGTTGCTGTTGTATGTCTATTTGTGTTTAATGTATCTCCAACAACCATATCATGGAGGTTCATTTGTTTGATTTTTCTTGTGTTTGGGCCTTCTGGTTTCAGAATGATTGTCTCCTCCTGTGTATGACCAATATGTCTTTGTTTTCTTTGAAATAGATGCTTGTTGGTTTTAAATTTAATAGTATGCTTCTAGTCTGATTTCTTCTTTTTCTTGTATAGCCTGTCTAGCTCTTTAATTTCTGTGGTGATCCAAGGAAATTCATTGTAATATTTTATTTTTTAATATTGGTCAGTTTCCATATTTATTGTTAAGGGTAGCACCAGGAACCTTTAATACTTTGTACTCCCTGGTAAGGCTAGCACCAGGAACCTCTAATACTTTGTATTCCTGGTAAGGGTAGCACCTGAGGAACCTCTAATACTTTGTAGTCCCTGGTAATTCCACATTAGGTGATTCCTCTGCAGACCTTATGTTGACTAAGGTTTCTAGTTCTCTGTGTAGCTCTAAATATAATAGTCCCTCTGCCATTATGCAAGTCCTTAACAATGCTGCTCGCATTGTATACTCAAGTTCTATAGCCCCTATCAGAGCCTCCCAATGGTGCAGTTCTAAGGGTTATAGACCACCTGCCATTGTGCCAAGAGGAGAATTCCCTCAATGAAACAACATTGTCTGCACTTGGATTTCTAGTTCTTTCACCAAGGCAGTAGAGTGTGGACTTATTCACTTTCCAAAGCCCACTTTATAGATTTTGTACAACTCCACATGATTTTATAAGCAAGATAAATAATAAATAATACCCAGATTTTACAAAATTGCTTACTTTAAATTTGTAAATATTAATATGCAGGGTATGTGCACATTTCTGTGTAATAAATATTGTTTTGACAGTATAAATGTTTCTCTAATGTAAACGTAAACTCTTAGTCAACGTGAATATTAAACCCTTTGTGATTAAGAATGTTGTTGATGATGTAATCAATCTTGATGGTTTGCTGACAGTGACATATAAAGAACATAAATGTAGCTTCCAACAGAGGCATATTTTCTAAGAACAATTTCATAACCATAACAATTTTTTTTTCTATGAATTATAACTGCATCAATATCATGTAATTTAAAGGAATTTCATCAGGATTGGTAGTTTTTCAGAATTGTTTAAAACATTATTTCTGTATTAAATTGACAAATAAATAAAACAAAACTGAAGAAGGCATTTCCTTACTGCGGTTATGCCCGAGGGTTAGTTATTTTGAACTAAGTAGCGGTAACCAATTTGTAAAGTATTGCAATGCGAGCATCGCGGCTAGATTAGGCAGAAGTATTCCACGTGACAAGTGTTAATTGTTTTGGTATATTTAGCCCCCAAATACTGATGGACCCTTTAAGAGATATTGCAAGTTCTTTATTTATATATATATATATATATATATAGAAATGATTAATCTTTTAGATAAACTATGATATGTACTTTTAGTGTTTTAATCACATTGATTTTAACTGCAATATATTTATTAGCTCTTATTATGGCTGAAGGCCAGGCGATTCAGCCAGGTGAGCTTATATTTACCACCAAATTTGTCAAATGTTTATCATTAGAACCTTTTGGACACTATACAGCCTTAAACTAGTAGATTTATACAGGTCCGCTTTGGGGTCCTGTTTTAGTTGTTCTTATAAAATACAGATTTTGAATAGCATATTCATATTGCATCCATTGACAATGTTAAAATTAGCATCACCTTGTTATGAATAAAATAAATGCTGTTTTCTAGGTCAATATTGTAAATTCTGTTTAGCAATACACTTGTCTTCGGTGCCTCAGATAAGCAGTGTATCCTCATACTTCACTTAGCTAACCCTTAACCTGCAGGCTGATCAGGGTTTACAATGTCTGGCTGCTGATCAGTCATTTCCCCCAAAACACCCATTTGTCACATAAATGGAATGGTCTTAATTCAAAGAAAGAACACTCCCATTATATATATGTAGCAGGTTAAGGTTAAATATAGTCAGTTACCCAAATAATTTTCCAGACATTCGTTCCAGATACACACACATGTTTTATTATACTTGCTTCAATGTCGGTATCTTAACCTTTTAAGGTAATCTCACATCTCAGAAAGTGCTAAAACTCAATAAAAATTTATACATGTATTGACTTTCATTTCGTACAGACAAGTTTCATAACTCTGTCCTGAACGTTGCAGAATTGTGCCCTTTTCAACTTATTTTTCCAATAAATAGACAAGGCCTTGAAAGTCGGGCGCACTGATATCTGACGGCTCTTGTTTGTTTTTGTGAGTTATTGATTATTTCAATTATTTTTAATTTAAACGAATTACCATTACAGTTGCAAATGCTATCTAGGGCACTGAAGTCATTGCTAGACTTGAATAAATGTCAAGAATAACATGTATTATAAATTAGATGAATGCCACCTCTGAAAGCTATCAGCTGAAACGAGCCCATAATTCTGCGAAAAGTTAATGGACCGGAACAGCATGACGAAATGATAACTAGACCATACTGATATTTCCTTCTACATCAAAAACTGTTGAGATGTTATCAGGAGGAGTAGCCATATTGATTTGCTAAACTAGAATTAAGATATTGAGTTATCTTCGAATTAAATCTATTGACAGTGTTAAAATGATTCCAATAGCAGCATAAGATATGAATTAAAAAATACTGTTTTCTTAACTCACTATAATTGTAAATTCTGTCTAGTACCGTAATATTTATTTGTGTAGTTACTAGCCTTGAATAAAGATGTTAAATTATATATTCATATTAATATCAGTTGAAAATGTGATTCCAATAGCAAAAGTTCTCATAAATTAAATTTAAAAAATGCTGTTTTTGTAAATTCTGTCTAACAATATTTATTTGTGTAGTTGCTGGACTTAAAGAAACTAATCCGCCAAATAACTGCAAAATTACACTACAAAACCGTTTATCAAAACTATCCAGGTGTTCAAGTCATATATTAATGTATATGTGCCGATTAAGTATAGAATTTTTTACTTGTTTTCAAAATACCCGTGATTATGCCTAAAATGAATTATGAGTTGGTAACTTTTAATTCAACGCTAAAGTTTTGGGATTTGGCGTGGCTGGTTAGTGTCTATAGATTTTGGATTCTCAAAATATGTAATATATATATACCTTGTAATCAGTAGGTTTAGAACAGTGTATATATGTTGTAAAATTTGGCTAATGTTGGCGGGATAGCTACTTTAAATAAAGAGGTTGCATTACATTATATATATTAAATCAGTCGACAATGTTAAAATGATCCAATAACAGCATAACTTTATATGTATACAGAAAATGCTGTTTTCTTATTTCAGTATTGTAAATTTGGCCTAGCAATACATTTTCCATTGTAGCCTAGAATTTTGTTTTTGGAAAATGTTTAAATGATTCCAATAACAATAAATCTTCTTGAAAAAACAATGCTGTGATTTCTGAAGTTTTTATGTATATAAAAGACATATATAGTGTTACCCCTGTCCGTGCATTCCTACCAAAAATGTTACTAAGTCAATTTGTATATGGACTCAATGTCTCGGCCAAGTTCATTAATTGGCCCCATCGCCTTCGTAATTCCATAGTTGGAATAGTACAACTTCATGAAATTAAAGTTTTTTGGACTCTAACTTGGGTAACTGTTATCCAATCTTCTCCAAACCTAATCAAAATTGTATATGGGCATAATGTGTCGGTCAAGTTCAATAATCGGGACCCCATCGCCTCTCTAATTTCAGAGTTATGCTCCTTGGAATATGGAATAGTAAAATTTTGCAATTACTGTTGTTCGAAAAACAATTTCCTTAATAATATGTGAAGCAGTAGTGGGGACATCCTTGTCTTATGGACACAATTCTAGTTCCAAGTTAGATGTTGTTAATTCTGTCTAGTAAATTTTTTT
Organism: Cyrtodaria siliqua; assembly: GCA_037043455.1. Taxonomy (NCBI): domain Eukaryota; kingdom Metazoa; phylum Mollusca; class Bivalvia; order Adapedonta; family Hiatellidae; genus Cyrtodaria; species Cyrtodaria siliqua. The sequence goes on from JAWPHD010010622.1 coordinate 75,971, forward strand.
TTGTGATTGCTTGACTTGAACAAAATATTGAATTGCATTCATATTGCACCAATTAACAAAGTAAAACTGCTTCCAATAACAGTATAAATTATAAATAAAAACAAATTCGTAGTTTTCTTAAGGCAATATTGTGTAAATTCTGTCTAGCAGTGTTTATTTGTGTTGTTGTTAGACTAGAATAAAGTTGTTGAATTACACCCATAAGGAATCAGTTGACAATGTTAAAATGTTCCAATAAAACATAAAATCTTATAAGTACAGACATTATCTGATCTCATATTGTAATCATTTCAAAGAAATACACCTTGCATTGCTAGACTAGTGTTAGGATTTTGAATAGCATTCTTCTTGCATTCATTGAAAATGTTAAAATGATTTTATTAATGAGCAAAACTTATATTTATATATACAAAGAAATGCTGTTTTCTTACCACAGTATTGTACATTTTGTATTTCAGCATATTTATGTGTCATTGTTAGATTTGAATAAGATTTTGAAAACATTCATATTGCTCCGTGGTAGCAATGGTGCTCATATTCAGTAGTAAATTGATTCAGTTAGCAGCATACACTGTCTAAATTATCAAACAAAGGCTGAATTATAGGTAATAATTCACGTGATGTCACACGCTGCAGTATTCCACTAACCTGTGACTCGGGTCTTACAGATCTAGTGAATTATTTACCAAACAATCTACACAAATTGCTGTTTTGCTATAAAGACATATTGTAAGTTCAGTCTAGGAAATATGTATTTCCATTGTTGCAAGACTAGAACAGACTAGGTATAGGTAATAATTCATGTGATGTCAGATGCTGCAGTATTCCTTGAACCTGTGTCTCAGGTCTTATAGATCTAGTGAATTATTTACAAACAATCTGCAGAAATTGCTGTTTTGCCATAAAGACTTTATTTTAAGTTCAGTCTAGGAAATATGTATGTCCATTGTTGCAAGACCAGAACAGACTAGGTATAGGTAATAAGTCATGTAATGTCAGACGCTGCAGTAGTCCACGAACCTGTGACTCAGGTCTTACAGATCTAGTGAATTATTTACAAACAATCTGCAGAAATTGCTATTTTGCCATAAAGACTTTATTTTAAGTTCAGTCTAGGAAATATGTATGTCCATTGTTGTAAGACCAGAACAGACTAGGTATAGGTAATAAGTCATGTAATGTCAGACGCTGCAGTAGTCCACGAACCTGTGACTCAGGTCTTACAGATCTAGTGAATTATTTACAAACAATCTGCAGAAATTGCTGTTTTGCCATTAAGACTTTATTTTAAGTTCAGTCTAGGAAATATGTATTTCCATTGTTGCAAGACCAGAACAGACTAGGTATAGGAAATAATTCATGTGATGTCAGAGGCTGCAGTAGTCCACGAACCTGTGACTCAGGTCTTACAGATCTAGTGAATTATTTACAAACAATCTGCAGAAATTGCTGTTTTGCCATAAATACTTTATTTTAAGTTCAGTCTAGGAAATATGTATGTCCATTGTTGCAAGACCAGAACAGACTAGGTATAGGTAATAAGTCATGTAATGTCAGACGCTGCAGTAGTCCACGAACCTGTGACTCCGGTCTTACAGATCTAGTGAATTATTTACAAACAATCTGCAGAAATTGCTGTTTTGCCATAAAGACTTTATTTTAAGTTCAGTCTAGGAAATATGTATTTCCATTGTTGCAAGACCAGAACAGACTAGGTATAGGAAATAATTCATGTGATGTCAGATGCTGCAGTATTCCACGAACCTGTGACTCAGGTCTTACAGATCTAGTGAATTATTTACAAACAATCTGCAGAAATTGATGTTTTGCTATAAAGACATTGTAAGTTCAGTCTAGGAAATATGTATTTCCATTGTTGCAAAACTAGAACAGACTAGGTATCGGTAATAATTCATGTGATGTCAGATGCTGCAGTGTTCCACGAACCTGTGACTCAGGTCTTACAGATCTAGTGAATTATTTACAATCTGTAGAAATTGCTATTTTGCTATAAAGACATATTGTAAGTTCAGTCTAGGAAATATGTATTTCCATTGTTGCAAGACTAGAACAGACTAGGTACAGGTAATAATTCATGTGATGTCAGAGGCTGCAGTATTCCACGAACCTGTGACTCAGGTCTTACAGATCTAGTGAATTATTTACAAACAATCTGCAGAAATTGCTGTTTTGCTATAAAGACATATTGTAAGTTCAGTCTAGGAAATATGTATTTCCATTGTTGCAAGACTAGAACAGACTATGTATAGGTAATAATTCATGTGATGTCAGATGCTGCAGTATTCCACGAACCTGTGACTCAGGTCTTACAGATCTAGTGAATTATTTACAAACAATCTGCAGAAATTGCTGTTTTGCTATAAAGACATATTGTAAGTTCTGTCTAGGAAATATGTATTTCCATTGTTGAAAGACTAGAACAGACTAGGTATAGGTAATAATTCATGTGATGTCAGATGCTGCAGTATTTCACGTACCTGTGACTCCGGTCTTACAGATCTAGTGAATTATTTACAAACAATATGCAGAATTGCTGTTTTGCCATAAAGATTTTATTTTAAGTTCAGTCTAGGAAATATGTATTTCCATTGTTGCATGACTAGAACAGACTACATTCCTATGATAGCATATATTGACACATGTTAAAATGATTCCAATGATGGAATCTTTTTTTATATATCAAATGAAAACAAAATGCTGTTTTCTTCAGTCTATATTGTAATATTTGTGTTGTTGCTAAACTTGAATAAAGATGTTGAATTGCATTCTTATTGCAACAGTTCACAATGTTTAAATAATTCTAATAATAGCATAACTTCATTTAAATACAAGCAAATGCTATATTATGTCTAGTAATATTTATTTGTGTTGTTAATACACTTAAATGTGTTGAATTGCATTCATATTGTATCAATTGACAATGTTAAAAGGATCTTGTTATCAGCATATCTCATATAAATTGAAACAAAAAATGCCGTTTTCCTCGGGTATGTTGTAATTTCTGTCTAGCAGTATTTATTTGTGTTGTTGCTAGACTTGAATAAAGGTTTTGCATAACATTCATATTGCATGAATTGAAACTGTAATCATGATTTTAATAAAAGCATGACTTTTTATGAATAAAAACTGGCTCATATTATAGGTAATAATTCATGCGATGTCAGACACTGCAGTGTTCCGCATACCTGTGACTCCGGTCTTACAGATCTAGTGAATTATTTACCAAACACTACACATATTAGAATATAGACATATTGTAAGTTCAGTCTTAAGAAATATGTATTTCCATTGTTACAACACTAGAACAATGTGGACTACATTCATATAACATATATAGGGCTCAGTCTCGATGATAGTTTGTTCTACTTAAATTGAAACAGTCATTATGATTTCGGACAAACAGTTACTTACACGGTACCTATACAAAAAGTACAGGTTTATAATGTCGGACATCGTCTTGAGTGGTTTACACAATATAAGACATCACTGAGATTTAGCCCTGACTTATCACTATTGACACATATTGAAATGATTCCAATAAATGCATTTCTATTTATATAAAAGTAAAAAATGCAGTTTCTTACGTCAGTATTGTCAATTCTGTCAATTCTGTCTAATAATGTTTATTCATGTTGTTACTAGACTTTAATAAGATGTTAATCTTCATTCATATTGCAACAATTGACAATGTTAAAATAATTCTAATAATAGCATAACTTCTTATAAATACCATCAAATGCTGTTTTATGTCTAGTAAAAGTTATGTCTAGTAATATTTATTAGTGTTGCTAGACTTAAATGTGTTAAATTGCATTCTTATTGCATCAACTAACAATGTTAAAATGATTCTAATGGCAGCATATCTTATAAGTTGAAATAAAATGCTGTGTTTTTTTTCCGTTTTGTAATTTCTGTCTTGACATGTTAAAATGATTTCAGTAGAAGTTAAATTTCTTATACATACAATACTGTCTTTTGTAAGTATTGTAAATTCTGTCTGGCTATATTTATTTGTGTTGTTGCTAGACTTGAATAAAGGTTTTGAATAACATTGATTTTGCATCAATTAAAAATGTTAAAATGATTCTAATAAAAGCATAAGGGCATATAGTGTTACACCCGTCCGTCCATCTATTCTTGGGTCAGTCAGTGTGTCTGTATCATAAATGTTGTCCAGACTTAACTTTGATAATTGTTATCCAATCTTCTCTAAACTTGGTCAAATTGTATATGGGCACAATGTCTTGGCCAGGTGACCAATTAATGTCAGAAAGGCAATAGCCTTATTAATATGTGAAGCAATAGCGGGGGCATCCATGTCCTATGGCTCAAATTATAGGTAATAATTCATGCGATGTCAGACACTGCAGTATTCCACGATCCTGTGACTCGGGTTTTACAGATCAAGTGAATTATTTACCAAACAATCTACACAAATTGCTGTTTTGCTATAAAGACATATTGTAAGTTCAGTCTAGGAAATATGTATTTCCATTGTTGCAAGACTAGAACAGACTAGGTATAGGTAATAATTCATGTGATGTCAGATGCTGCAGTATTCCACGAACCTGTGACTCAGGTCTTACAGATCTAGTGAATTATTTACAAACAATCTGTAGAAATTGCTGTTTTGTCATGAAGACTTTATTTTAAGTTCAGTCTAGGAAATATTTATTTCCATTGTTGAAAGACTATAACAGACTATGTATAGGTAATAATTCATGTGATGTCAGACATTGCAGTATTCCACGAACCTGTGACTCAGGTCTTACAGATCTAGTGAATTATTTACAAACAATTTGCATAATTGCTGTTTTGCCATAAAGATTTTATTTGAAGTTAAGTCTAGGAAATATGTATTTCTATTGTTGCATGACTAGAACAGACTTCATTCCTATGATAGCATTTATTAACACGTGTTAAAATGATTCCAACAATGGCATTATTTTTTATATAAAATGAAAACAAAATGCTGTTTTCTTTAGTCTATATTGTAATATTTGTGTTGTTGCTAAACTTGAATAAAGATGTTGAATTGCATTCTTATTGCAACAATTCACAATGTTAAAATAATTCTAATAATAGCATAACTTCTTTTAAATACAAGCAAATGCTATATTATGTCTAGTAATATTTATTTGTGTTGTTGATACACTTAAATATGTTGAATTGCATTCATATTGCATCAATTGACAATGTTAAAAGGATCCTATTATCAGCATATCTCATATAAATTGAATCTAAAAATGCTGAAACAAAAAATGCTGTTTTCTTCTGACAGGTATGTTGTAATTTCTGTTTAGTAGTATTTATATGTATTGTTGCTTGATTTGAATAAAGATTTTGAATAACATTCATATTGCATAAATTGAAACTAATCATGATTTTAATAACAGCAGGACTTTTAATGAAATAAAAACGATGGCTCAAATTATAGGTAATAATTCATGTGATGTCAGACGCTGCAGTGTTCCGCATACCTGTGACTCAGGTCTTACATATCTAGTGAATTATTTACCAAACACTACACAAGTTGCTTTTGTTTCATAAAGACATATTGTAAATCTAAGAAATATGTATTTCCATTGTTGCAACATTAGAACAATGTGGACTACATTCATATAACATTTGCCCCATGTGGTGCAAGGGGGCCCCCGTTTGGTAAAAAAATAGGGCCACTGCAGATCCCTTTGGAGGGGTAGGCAGAGGGGTAGAATCCCCCCAAATTCATGTTCATTTTATCATTTTTTGTTCATGTTCATTAAAGGTCTATCTACATCAAGAACCCTGCGTTGTTTCAGGTGCTATCTCGCTCGCATCAAAAGAGCAGTGGCAGAAAAACAATAACGTGGCTCCAGCGTAAATGGAGTGTCTACGATAGAATTTGCAGCAACTCTGCCATTCAGGGTGAGAAGGTTCTAGGCCCATTTTCCATATTTTATCTCGATGTACATGGAAGATGAGCCTGGCATGTTCATGCCTGTTAGGCGCCATATAACCTTTTCATGTGTTGGTGTGCCTTAAAACCCCAATTCAGTTCATATAGCTTTTATACTGGGCTCAGTCTCGATGATAGTATGTTCTAAATAAATTGAAACGGTCGTTATCATTTTGGACAAACAGTTACTTACACGGTACCTATACAAAAAGTACAGGTTTATAATGTCGTACATTGTCTTGAGTGGTTTACACAGTATAAGACATCACTGAGATTTAGCCCTGATTTATCCCTATTGACACATGTTAAAATGATTCCAATAAATACATTTCTATTTAAAATTAAAAATGCAGTTTCTTATGTCAGTATTGTCAATTCTGTCAATTCTGTCTAATAAAGTTTATTTATGCTGTTACTAGACTTTAATAAGATGTTGATCTTCATTCATATTGTAACAATTGACAATGTTAAAATACCATCAAATGCTGTTTTATGTCTAGTAAAAGTTATGTCTAGTAATATTTATTAGTATTGCTAGACTTAAATATGTTGAATAGCATTCTTATTGCATTAACTAACAATGTTAAAATGATTCTAATGTCAGCATATCTTATAAGTTGAAATGAAATGCTTTTTTTTTTTTCCGTTTTGTAATTTCTGTCTTGACACATGTTAAAATGATTTCAGTAGTTAAATTTCTTATAAATACAATACTGTCTTTTGTGAGTATTGTAAATTCTGTCTGGCTATATATATTTGTGTTGTTGCTAGACTTGAATAAAGGTTTTGAATAAAATTGATATTGCATCAATTAAAAATGTTAAAATGATTCTAATAAAAGCACAAGGGCATATAGTGTTACACCCGTCCGTCCATCTATTCTTGGGTCAGTCAGTGTGTCCATATCATAAATGTTGTCTGTACTTAACTTTGATAATTGTTATCCAATCTTCTCTAAACTTGGTCAAATTGTATATGGGCACAATGTCTTGGCCAGGTGACCAATTAATGTCGGAAAGGCAATAGCCTTATTAAATGTGAAGCAATAGCGGGGGCATCCATATCCTATGGCTCAAATTATAGGTAATAATTCATGCGATGTCAGACACTGCAGTATTCACGAACTTGTGACTCGGGTCTTACAGATCTAGTGAATTATTTACCAAACAATATACACAAATTGCTGTTTTGCTATAAAGACATATTGTAAGTTCAGTCTAGGAAATATGTATTTCCATTGTTGCAAGACTAGAACAGACTAGGTATAGGTAATAATTCATGTGATGTCAGATGCTGCAATATTCCACGAACCTGTGACTCAGGTCTTACAGATCTAGTGAATTATTTACAAACAATCTGCAGAAATTGCTGTTTTGTCATGAAGACTTTATTTTAAGTTCAGTCTAGGAAATATGTAATCCATTGTTGAAAGACTAGAACAGACTATGTATAGGTAATAATTCATGTGATGTCAGACGTTGCAGTATTCCACGAACCTGTGACTCAGGTCTTACAGATCTAGTGAATTATTTACAAACAATCTGCAGAAATTGCTGTTTTGCCATAAAGACATTATTTTAAGTTCAGTCTAGGAAATATGTATTTCCATTGTTGCAAGACTAGAACAGACTAGGTATAGATAATAATTCATGTGATGTCAGACGTTGCAGTATTCCATGAACCTGTGACTCAGGTCTTGCAGATCTAGTGAATTATTTACAAACAATTTGCAGAAATTGCTGTTTTGTCATAAAGACTTTATTTTAAGTTCAGTCTAGGAAATATGTATTTCCATTGTTGCATGACTAGAACAGACTACATTCCTATGATAGCATTTATTGACACATGTTAAAATATTCCAACAATGGAATTCTTTTTTATATAAAATGAAAACAAAATGCTGTTTTCTTCAGTCTATATTGTAATATTTGTGTTGTTGCTAAACTTGAATAAAGATGTTGAATTGCATTCTTATTGCAACAATTCACAATGTTAAAATAATTCTAATAATAGCATAACTTCATTTAAATACAAGCAAATGCTATATTATTTCTAGTAATATTTATTTGTGTTGTTGATACACTTAAATATGTTGAATTGCATTCATATTGCATCAAATGACAATGTTAAAAGGATCCTATTATCAGCATATCTCATATAAATTGAATCAAAAAATGCTGAAACAAAAAATGCTGTTTTCTTCAGGTATGTTGTAATTTCTGTTTAGTAGTATTTAATATGTATTGTTGCTTGATTTGAATTAAGATTTTGAATAACATTCATATTGCATAAATTTAAAATGTAATCATGATTTTAATAACAGCATGACTTTTAATGAATTAAAAACGATGGCTCAAATTATAGGTAATAAATCATGTGATGTCAGACGCTGCAGTGTTCCGCATACCTGTGACTCAAGTCTTACATATCTAGTGAATTATTTACCAAACACTACACAAGTTGCCTTTGTTTCATAAAGACATATTGTAAATCTAAGAAATATGTATTTCCATTGTTGCAACATTAGAACAATGTGAACTACATTCATATAACATTTATACTGGGCTCAGTCTCGATGATAGTATGTTCTAAATAAATTGAAACGGTCGTTATAATTTTGGACAAACAGTTACTTACACGGTACCTATACAAAAAGAACAGGTTTATAATGTCGTACATTGTCTTGAGTGGTTTACACAGTATAAGACATCACTGAGATTTAGCCCTGATTTATGCCTATTGACACATGTTAAAATGATTCCAATAAATGCATTTCTATTTATATAAAATTAAAAAATGCAGTTTCTTATGTCAGTATTGTCAATTCTGTCAATTCTGTCTAATAAAGTTTATTTATGTTGTTATTAGACTTTAATAAGATGTTGATCTTCGTTCATATTGTAACAATTGACAATGTTAAAATAATTCTACTAATAGCATAACTTCTTATAAATTCCATCAAATGCTGTTTTATGTCTAGTAAAAGTTATGTCTAGTAATATTTATTAGTGTTGCTAGACTTAAATATATTTAATAGCATTCTTATTGCATTAACTAACAATGTTACAATGATTCTAAGGCCCCGTGTGGTTCCCGGGGGCCCCAGTTTGGTCACGGGGCAAAGAATAGGGTCACTGCAGATCCCTTTGGAAGGGTAGGCAGAAGGGTAGAATCCCCCAAAATTCATGTTCATTTTATCATTTTTTGTTCATGTTCATTAAAGGTCTTCAACATGATCCCTGCATTGTTTCAGGTGCCATCTCGCTCACATCAAAAGAGCAGTGGCAGAAAAACAATAAACGTGGCTCCAGCGTAAATGGAGTTTCTACGATAGAATTTGCAGCAACTCTGCAGTTCAGGGTGAGAAGGTTCTAGGTCCATTTTCATATTTTATCTCGCTGTACATGGAGGATGAGCCTGGCATGTTCATCCCTGTTAGGCACCATATAACCTTTTCATGTGTTGGTGCACCTTAAAACCCCAATTCAATACAGCATATCTTATAATAAGTTGAAATTAAATGCTGTGTTTTTTTCCGTTTTGTAATTTCTGTCTACATGTTAAAATGATTTCAATAGAAGTTAAATTTCTTATAAATACAATACTGTCTTATGTAAGTATTGTAAATTCTGTCTGGCAATATTTATTTGTGTTGTTGCTATTTTGAATAACATTCATATTACATCAATTAAAAATGTTAAAATGATTCTAATAAAAGCATAAGGGCATATAGTGTTACACCTGGTCCGTCCATCTATTCTTGGGTCAGTCAGTGTGTCTGTATCGTAAATGTTGTCTGGACTTAACTTTGATAATAATATTGTTATCCATCTTCTCTAAACTTGGTCAAATTGTATATGGGCACAATGTCTTGGCCAGGTGACCAATTAATGTAAGGAAGGCATTAGCCTTATTAAAATGTGAAGCAATAGCGGGGGCATCCATGTCCTATGACTGAAATTATAGGTAATAATTCATGCGATGTCAGACACTGCGGTATTCATGAACCTGTGACTCAGGTCTTACAGATCTAGTGAATTATTACCAAACAATCTACACAAATTGCTGTTTTGCTATAAAGACATATTGTAAGTTCAGTCTAGGAAATATGTATTTCCATTGTTGCAAGACTAGAACAAACAATTTGGACTACACATGTAACATTTATTGACACATGTTAAAATGATTCCAATAATGGCATTAATATGTATACGGAAAGGAAACAAAATGCAGTTTTCTTCAGTTAATATTGTAAATTCTGTCAAGTAATATTTATTTTGTTTTGTTGCTAGACTTGAATAAAGATGTTGAATTGGATTCTTATTGCAACAATTGACAATGTTAAAATAATTCTACTAATAGCATAACTTCTTATAAATACAACAAATGCTGTTTTATGTCTAGTAAAAGTTACGTCTAGTAATATTTATTAGTGTTGCTAGACTTAAAAATGTTAAATTGCATTCTTATTGCATCGACTGACAATGTTAAAATGATTCTAATGTCAGCATATCTTAAGATAAATTGAAACAAAATGCAGAGTTTTCTTCCGTTTTGTTGTAATTTCTATCTTGACACATGTTAAAATGATTCCAATAGAAGTTAAATTTCTTATGAATACAATACTGTCTTTTGTAAGTATTGTAAATTCTGTGTGGCAATATTTATGTGTTGTTGCTAGACTTTAATAAAGGTTTTGAATAACATTCATATTGCATCAATTAAAAATGTTAAAATGATTCTAATAAAAGCATAACTTTTTATGCCCCCGCCATTCTTCGCCCCCGCCATTCGAAGAATAGTGGAAGGGCATATAGTGTTACCCCTGTGCGAGCGTCTGTGTCAAAAATGTTGTCCAGACTCTGACTTCGGTAATTGTTATCAGATCTTCTCTAAACCTGGTCAAAAATGTATATGGACCCAGTGTCTCATCCAGGTTTTCGGTCCCATAGCCTCATCAATTCCAGATTTATGCCCTTTGGAATAGTAAAAATTCACAAAATGTTGTCTGGACTATTAGTTGGGTAATTGTTATCCAGTCTTCTCCAAACTTGGTCAAATTGCGCATGGGCACAATGTCTCACCTAAGTTTGATAAATAGATCCATCGCCACAGTAATTCCAGATTTATGCTGCTTGGGATAGTAAAAAATCACCCCCAAAAAATCAGAAAGGTAATTTCCTTATTAATATGTGAAGCAATATCAGGGGCATCCATGTCCTATGGACACACTTCTAGTTTTTAATTAAAAACAATGGCTCAGAGTATAGGTAATTATTCATGCGATGTCAAACGCTGCAGTATTACGTGAACCTGTGACCCAGTCAGGTCTTACAGATCTAGTGAATTGTCAAACAATCTACACAAATTGCTGTTTTGCTATAAAAACATTATTGTAAGTTCAGTCTAGGAAATATGTATTTCCATTGTTGCAAGACGAACAAATAATTGACGCTACAATCATATAACATTTATTAACACATGTTACATGTTAAACCGATTCCAATAACAGCATTACCTAAAAATGAAAAAGAAAAACATGGAAATGCAGTTTTCTTCAGTCAGTATTGTAAATTATGTCGAGCAATATTAATTTGTGTTGTTCCTTGACTTGAAAAAATAAAGAAAAAATAAAGATTTGAATTGCATCACTTGACAATGCTACCAGTAACAGTAAAGCTTCTTATAATTAATTAATATAAAAGAATGTAACAGTTGTTTTTCTAAAGTCATTTTTGTAAAATTTAATTTTCTAGTCATTTTTGTAAATTCTGTCTAGCAATATTTGTGTTGTTCCTAGACTTGAATAAAGGTTTTAAATAACACTCATACTGTATGAATTGAACATGTTAGCCCTTAACCCGCTACATATTTATAATGGACTGTTTTTGTCTTTGAATTAAGACCATTCCATTTATGTGTCAAAGAGGTGTTTTTGGGAAAATGACAAATCAGCAGCTGGACATTGTAAACACTGATCAGTCGGTGAGTTACTCACAGGCTGATCTGGGTTTACAATGGACGCAAAGGCTATAATAGTCCTGCTTAGCAGGTTAAGGGTTAAAATGATTCCAATAATATATCATACTTCTATTAATTACAAAGATTGCTATTTTGCTATAAAGACAATATTGTAAGTTCAGTTGAGCAATATTGATGTTTATTGTTGCCAGACTAGAACACAGATTTGGATTTGCATTTATATAGAATTAATAGACAATGTTTAAATGGTTCTAATAGAAGCATTACTTTTTATAAATACACAAAAATGCTACTTTTTTTCGTCTCAATTTTGTAAATTTTGTATAGCAGTACATCTTTAGCTCGACTGTTCAAAGAATAAGAGAGCTATGTAATGACTGCGGCATCGGCGTCACTTTCTACCTCCAGTTTTGCATGTAGACTGTGTTTATAGTTCCACATCTTTTATTCCTTGTCCTAGCTCAACCAAATCTGGTTATGGGCTTCCTTATAAAAAATCTTTTTTCATCATATCTCAGAATCCTCCTAAAAGAATTCAGTAAAACATCACATAATAATTTATGTGCTCACTGTCAGGACTCCTAGAGATGAGTGCCATAATTCTGTCTTGCAATTAAGCAGAAGTATGCACTTAAACTTACATTCCCAATAGATAGACAACGCCTTCGAAGTCGAGCATCTGGACTGACAGGCAGTGCCTCTTGTTTTCTTAGAAATAAAATTGTAAGCTAAATTTAGCAATATTAAGAGTTTGTTAAATGTATCAATACAAAAAATGCTGTTTTTCTATAAATAAGTACAAGAGTATTTTATACATGATGAAATTATGGTTATGAAATTATGGGTATTTAGACTGGTTATGAAATTATGGTTAGATTATAAACTAGATTATGTATATATATTTTTTTTACTAAACATGGAAACTACAAGTGTTCAAAATCAATAAAAAAGGTAAAAACAGTGTTCAGCAAATTATTATGACATATATAAAATTAACCTTCAATTTATTGGCACCGTGTGGTACCCGGGCAAAGAATAGGGCCACTGCAGATCCTGTTAGAGTGGTAGGCAGAGGGGTAGAACCCCACCACCAAATTCATGTTGATTTTCTAATGATGCTCATTAAAGGTCTTCATCGTGACTCCTGTATTGTTTCAAGTGCCATCTCGCTCAAATCACTAGAGCAGTGGCAGAAAAGCTATAAACAAAGCCATATTTTATCTGCATGTAAATGGAGGATGAGCCTGGCATGTTCATTCCTGTTAGGCGCCATATAACCTTTCATGTGTTGGTGCGCCTTCAAACCCAATTCAATTAAATTCATTGTTTCTTTTTAAGATTACATGATTTAAAAATAGTTATTGTTTAATAAGATTTAAAGGGTCCTTGATATGGTAGCGTTAGGTGGAGTTTATATGCATCATTAACATGTAAACTATTGGGGTGGGGATAGGGGTTGGGGTGGAAACTGTTTTACAAGAGCATGCACTGCCCGAGAATATTATTGATCTATCTTAACTTGTGTAACATAAGCACATAATACAATTTCTTATGCCCTGCACCATGATAGTGGATTGGCATAAAAAGGGGTCCCTTGAAAGCAACAAACACAAACGAGAGATAAATAGTAGACTCGGTTTTATTGTCTCTGTTTATGATATAAGGATCAAACACCTCTTCTGGCCTCTAGCATGGGCTTCAGCAATATTCTACCTTAAAGACAGAAAGATTTGGCCCATTGATCCCAAAGGACCAGTAAGTAAACGACTGCTGATTTGTAGTCCGGGCAACTTTTTACATCTGCCACAGAGCACTAAACAAGTTCTCTGAAGGTCATTCACTTATGTCTTTTTACAACTGCCACACAGCATTATCCATCCTACTGTCCATTTATCTACTTCTTTCGGATGGTGGGAGGTATACAGTACTGGTTGTACACAGGAAATGTTTATGGTCATCTCCACTACTAAAACATCGACTGTCATATATAGCCTAAAATGTGCTGAAAATGACTAAAAACAGTATTCAACCAACCACCATTTGTGTACCTCACACCTCTGTTAAGGTTAAGGTTTCTCTTTAGGACTGTTTTATAAGTCATTCCTACACTCTGCAGATACATCTGTGCAACTTCTACATGATAACATAACATGATTGACCTTGACCTCTTTTACACCAGTGATTCTAGTTACATTTTGCGTTAGGTTTGTATCAGATTGACAAACTTTTTAATTACATCATGCTCCCAGCAGCTCTTGGATATAGTAATGACCTCCATCCATTCTTGCTGAGGTATCCTTCTGTGACTTTTTATGTGTATAATCTTTGCTACATTGGCAATTTTTGCACCTGCGTCTAGTCACTGAAGAAATTGTGTTCGTTGAATTGGATACCCATTTTGTGACTGCTACTTAGGGATCACTTTGTCCATTTTGAATAATATCATATTGCAACAAATGACAATGTTAAAATGATTCCAATAACAGCATACCCTCTTATACACTAAAAAACAATATCTTGATTTATATAATAATAATTCACTCTATATCAGATGATGCAGTATTTCACGAACATGTGACTCGGGTCTTACAGATCTAGTGAACAATTACCTTACAATCTACAAACATTGCTGTTTTAGGCCCATTTCGTGTTCTCTTCTTAATTCTTGCATGCATTGGGAGATTTTTGAGTAATTTGGCATGTTTACATGTCTCATCAAGACAATCTGCGGAAACCAGCACTCATGTCGGTATCTTCAACGTCAAGCTAAAATCACCCTAAAGGCCATCTACCTCTTGTATGCTTATTATAGTCATTTTGTGTCCGATTTACAATGCTTGCAGGCAAGGAGTGATTTTAGAATGACGCAACCCATTTACTCATCAAAATGATGTCCAGAACCCAAAACCCATGTCAGTATCAAGACTGTGCAGAGTCAAACACCCATGTCAGTATCTTCAATGTTAAGGTCACCCTGAAGGTCATTCACTTCATATATGTCTATAGTAAGGCCCATTTTCGTCTGCTCTAATAGTACTTCATGCATGGAGGGATTGCTAATCTCATCAAGACTGTGCAGAGCCCAACACCCATGTCAGTATCTTCAAGATCAAGGTCACCCTGAAAGTTATTCTCATATGTCTATAGTAAGGCCAATTTTGTGTCTTCAAGGTGGAGGTTACTCTGCAGGCCCATTTCTTTTCCCTCCACAACTCGTGCATGCATGAAGGGATTTCAAAATAACTGCACATTTATTCATCTCATGTCAGTATCTTCAAGGTCAAGGTCGCTCTGAAAGCCATTCACTTCTGATTTTGTCTCCTTCATATTTCTTGCCTATATTGAGGGATTTCAAAATAACATGGCATATTTCCTTATCTCATCAAGACACTGTGCCAAATCCAACCCCATGTTGTTATCTTCAAAGACAAAATCACCCTGAAGGTATTCTTATATGTCTATAGTAGGGTGCATGTCATGTCTACTTAATAACTCTTGCACGCACTGAGGGATTTTGAAATAATTGTGCACATTTACTCATCTCATCCAGACAATATGAACCCAACACATGTCAGTATCTTCAAATTCAACGTCACTCTGAAGGCCATTCACTTCTTTTATGCCTATTGTAAGGTCCATTTCGTGACCAATTAATAACTCTTACATGCATGGAGGAACTACAAAATAACTAGGAACATTTATTAATATCTTCAAGACAATGTGTAGAATTTGACACCCATGTCTGTATCTTCAAGGTCAAGGTCACTAAAGTCTCTTCACTTCTGATATGCCTATAGTAAGGCCCATTTCTTGTCCTCTGCATTACTCTTGTGTGCATAGACGGATGTAAAAATATTTTGGCATATTTACAGCTCTGATGAAGGCAATGTGCAGAACAAGGCATTCATGTCAATATATTTACGGTTGAGTTAACTTTAAAGGTC